>CAUYQU010024514.1:0-12671 GCA_963574635.1 Cheracebus regulus | reverse complement strand
ACAATAGCAAAGACTTGGAACCAACCCAAATGCCCATCAATGATAGACTGGATAAAGATAGTGGCACATATACACCATGGAATACTATGCAGCCATAAAAAGGGTGAGTTTAAGTCCTTTGCAGGGACATGAATGAATCTGGAAACCATCATTCTCAGCAAACTGACACAAGAGCAGAAAACCAAACACTGCATGTTCTCACTCATAAGTGGGAGTTGAACAATGAGAACACATGGACACAGGGAGGGGAACATCACACACAAGGGCCTTTCTGTGGGTGGGGTGGCCAGGGGAGGGATAGCATTAAAAGAAATACCTATTGTAGATGACGGGTTGATGGGTGCAACAAACCACCATGGGATGTGTATACCTATGTAACAATGTTGCATGTTCTGCACATGTATCCCAGAATTTAAAGTATAATAATAAAATAAATAAAAATAAAAATAAATTAAAAAAAGAAAAAATAACCTTGCCTTATTCCTGATCTTAGTAGAAAAGCATTATTTTCTCACAATTAAGCATAATGTCAGCTGTAGAATTTTGTTGTTTTTTATGAAGTTGAGAAAGATTTCCCATACGTCTAAATTTCTGAGTTGAGGCAGTGTTTGTTATATTTATTCACTGTAAAGTTAAATTGCCTTGTTGCTGTACTATAGTCTTTGATACAAGTCCAAATGTATAGCCCACATTGCTTATGTGCAGTTACTTTTACTTTTAATATTACATACTATATTCATTTCCAAAGTTACTTAGATTAGTACCCTTTTCCCACACCTTCAAGGTAGGTTTTTGATTTATGGTTTTTTAGTATTTGTTCTTTTATCTTATTTTGTTTTGATGTCAGGGCCTGCAAGGACACATATGTTTGACATTGTTTGCTTGTCTTCTATATTTAACACTTTTGATAGAATCCTTTTGATCATTTATTTTGAATTCTCTAAGCATTTTTGTATTTTGCTTATATGCCTCTGTGTTAATTTGATGGTGTCAATTTAGTGTAATTCAGTTTCGAATTCTGAAATAATTTTGTCTTTTTAAAACTTATTTTCTAAATTATACAAATTTCTAATGAACATTTTCCTGTTTTCTAATTATTTATTCTCTAAGATTTCTTAAAAATTTTAAAATATTTATTCTTGACTGCATTTACACATTTCAAGATATGTTGTTTTTCTGATTTTTTTTTTTCTGTTTACTCTGATTTGTAACTGCATTTTCTAGCAAGCTTTATTCTGGTTCTAACAAGCTCTGGTTTTACTATTCTATCTTTGTAAGTAGTAAGCAATTCTTTTTTTGTATTAGTTATTGAATGATTTGGCTCATCCTGAGTCACTTACTAACAGAAGAACTGTATTGTTGGAATGTTTAAGGGCACTTTCCCCATTTTTCAACTTAAGAAGGTCTCCTCTGTTATTACAGGGAAGACTCATTCTTTCATATGTAACTGCCTCCTTAATTTTTCTGTAGTTCTTACAACTGTTACCTTGACTCTTCCTTTTCTTTTATGCTTCTTTATTTGTTCTTACATGTATCTTCATCATTTCTACATGCTGCCTTTGTGTGTGTGTTGTGGTAAATTATAAATATTGGCCACAAATATATGGGTTTACTTATGAACTCTTAATTCTATTCCATTGACCTACATGTATATAATTGTCCCAGTATCATATTTAATTGACAACTGTAGCTTTGTTATAAAATTTAAAATTGGGAAGTATGAATACTCCAACTTTAAAAAAAATATTGTTTTGGGTACTTGTGGTCTGTTGAAATTCCATATATATTTTTAGCATTAGCTCTTTCATTCTTCATAAAGGCTATTCATATTTGGAATAGGACTGCACTGAATCATATTTTTTTGGGGAGTACTGACTTCTTAGAAATGTTGATTCTTACCATCCCATAAGACATCTTATGGGATGTCTCTGTTTGTTTATTTATTTATTTCAGTTATATTTTGTGGTTTAAAGTGCACTATTCTTCCAAGGAGTGGCTAAAGTGATTCTTAAGTATTCTATCCCTTTCAATAACATTATAAATAAAATTATTTTCTTAATTTCATTTTCATGTTGTTTATTGCTAGTATAAAGAAATAAAACTGATTTTTGTGTGTTGATTGTCTATCTCACAACTTTGCTGAATTCATTTGTTAGCATTAATAAGTTTTGGGGTGTATTTGTTAGGATTTTCCACATATAAGATCATATTATCTACACACAGTGTTAGTTTAACTCCTTTTCTTTCAATTTAAAGGCCTGTTATTTCTTTTTCCTACCTGATTGCTCTGCTTACAATGTCTAAAACAATGTGAAATAGAAGTAGCAAAAGGAGTTATGCTTATCATGCTCCTGATCTTAAGCAAAAGAATTTAGACTTTCACCCTTGGGAATAAGGTTTAGTTAAGTGTTTATTTATTTATTTAATCTTTCATTAGTTTTTGAGTGTTTTTATTATAATAGGGTGTTGGATTTCTCTCAATATTTTGCGTCAATGAAGATTATGATGTGGCTTTATCCCTTTATCCTGGTAATACTATGTTTTACATTGATAGATTGCCATATGTTAAACCATCCTTTCATTTCTAGAATAATTCACTCGGTTACGGTACAAAATCCCTTTAACATGATGTTGTATTTGTTTTGCTAGTATTTTGTTGAGGATTTGACCTATATATTCACAGGAATAATAATCTCTAGCTTTTTGCTTTGTTTAGTTTTTGTTTTCATTTTACTTGTTATATATTTATTTGGCTTTGTTATCATGGTATTTCTGGCCACATAGAATGAGTTAGGAAGTATTCTCTACTCTTCTATTTTTTGCAAGAGTTTGAAAAACATTGTTATTAGGTCATTTTTATTTACTTGTGAAATTCATCATTGCAGTTATCTGGTTCTGGGTCTTGTTGATTGTGAAGTTTTTATTACTGGCTTAATCTCTTCTTATGTCTTTTCAGATACTCTTTTTAATCTTTAGTCAATTTGTAGTAGTTAGTAGTATTTTGTTTCAAGAAATTTGTTCATTATATCTAGGTTATGTAATTTGTTGGCATACAATTGTTAATAATATTCTTTAAAATGCATTTTATTTCTATAGGATCTGTAATAATAAGCACATTTACATTTTTTATCTTAGTAATTTGAGTCTTTTTTCTTAATCAGACTAGTCTAAGTTAAGATTTGTCAATTTTGTTAATGTTTTAAAAAACTGATTTTTTATTTTCTCTATTGCTTTTCTATTCCCTATTTTGTCATCTTTATTATTTTGTTTCTTCTGCTAGCTTTAACGTTAGCTTCTTGTTCTTTTTCTACTGCATTAGAATGTAACTTTCTTTTCTTTAGATGTAGGCATTTACAGCAATACATTTCCTATGAGCACTGCTTTCACTGCTTCCTATGAGTGTTGTGTTTTCATTTTCATTTTGTCTCAATGTATTTTGTAATTCCCATTTTGATTTCTTTTTAACCTCTCAGTTATTTGAGAGTGCTCTTTAATTTCTACACATTTGTGACTTTTTAGTTGTTTTTCTGTTATTGATTTCTGGTTCTATTCTATATGGGTTGGAAAGGTAGTTTGTATGATTTCAAGCCTTTTAAATTTATTGAAACTTGTTTTGTGACCTAATGTATGTTCTATCCTGGAGAATGTTTCACGTTCACATGAGAATAATGTGTAATTTTGTTGTTAAGTGGAATGTTATGTATGTTTGTTAGGTCTAATTGGTTTGTAGGGCCATTAAAATCCTCTATTCCTTACTCATCTTCTGTCTAGTCCTTCTATCTCTTTTTAAAGTGGGGCATTGGAGTCTCCAACTCTGATTGCACGTTATTTCTCTCTCTTTTCTTGTCAATATTATGTTCAGATATATTGAGATTCTGTTGTTAGCTGTGTATATGTTTATAATTGTTATATCTCCTTTATTATCTAAAGTCATTTAACTTTTGTAATAATTTTTGAATCAAAGTCCACTTTTTTCTGATCCCGTAACTCCCATACTTTTTGGATTACTATTTTCATGAAATTTCTTTCATTTTACTTTTAGCTTAGTTGTGTCTTTGAAAGTGAGATTCCTATAGACAACATATAGATATATCATGTTATTTTACTCATACTATCAATCTCTGACCATTAATTGGTAGTTTTATTTCACTTATATTTAAAGTAATTACTGATAAGAAAGAAATTGTTTCTGATATTTTGCTATATATGTTCTATAGTATTATGTCTTTTTTTGTTTCTCAAGTATTGCTTTCTTTGATACTTAATGAATTTTTTTAGTGGCCTGTCATTGCTTTCTAATTTCTTTTCTGTACACTTTGAAAATTATTTACTTAGTGGCTATCTTCAAGATTAGAATTAGTATCTTAAATTCATACAAGCTAGTCAAACAAATAACAACTTGGCTTTCTTAGTATACAGATACATGGCTCTATATATCATTTTCCATCTATCTTTTTGTTTTTATTTCCACAAAATATACTTTAATACATTATAGATTTATAATTACTGTTTTTGCGTTTGCCCTTTCAAAGAGAAAAAAAGGAATTACAAACCAAAGATGCAATGATGCTGTATCTAATTTACTATATAGTTATTTTTACTAGTCCTCTTGATGTCATTACACAGTTTTGATTTAGTCTAATCTTTTTATATTTTGGTCTGAAGGATTTCCTTTAGCATTTCTTAGGGCAGATCTATTAGCAATAAACTCCTCCAGCTTTGTTTATCTGGGAATGTTTTAATTTCTCCATTTTTACACATTTTAAGTTCTGGTATACATGAGTAGAAAATTTCTCCATTTTGAAAGATAGTTTTTCTAAATCTAGGATTCTTGGCTGACAGATTTTTTTTTTCTTTTAGTAGTTTAAATATATTATTCCAATGTTTTCTTTACTTCAGAGTTGATGACAATGTAGTTGTTAATCTACTTGAGTATCACTTTTCTGTGATGAGTGATTTACTTTTGCTGCTTTCAAAATTCTTGTCTTTGGCTTTTGAAAGTTTGATTAAAATGTGCCTTATTGTTGATGTCTTTGGGGCTATCCTACTTGGAGTTTGATAAGTTTATTGAATGTGTAGTTTTATGTCTTATATAAAGTTTTGGAAAGTTTTCAACCACTATTTCTTCAAGTATTCTTTCTCCTCTCTTTTTTTTTTTTTTTTTGACACTTCCATTATGTGTATGTTGGTAAACTCAATGGTGTCCCACAGTCTTAGGTTATGTTTTGCATGTGGGGTTTTTTTTTTTCTTTTAAAAAATTTCTGCTCTTCAGACTGGTTAATATTACTTGGCTTATCTTTAAGTTTACTGATTTTTTTTTTTCTACTGCCTGCTTAAATCTGACGTTAAACACTCTAGTGAGTTTTTCATTTCAGTTATTGTACTTTTTAGCTCCAAAGATTCTATTTTGTTCCATTTCCTTTTTATAGTCTCTATATTTTTATTCTTGTCTCTTTATCTCTGTTTGTTCACACATTGTTCTCCTGATTTTCTTTAGCTTTGTCTATGGTTTTCTTTAACTATTTTTGTGTATTTAAGACAGTTGACTTAAAATATTTGTATACTACATTTAACAACTATGCTTTTTGAGGCACAGTTTTTAATCCTTTTTTATTCAGTTAAAATGCCATACTTTATACTTTTTTGCATGCTTCATAATTTTTTCCACAATTGAACATTTTGAATATTTTGACATGGTAACTCTGAAAATAAGATGGTCCCACTTCCAATGAATTTCTGTGCTTACCATGGGCTATCGCTATTTATTTAGTTGTTTTTCTAAACTACTTTTCTAAAGACTGTGTCTTCTTTGTCATGTGTAGTCTTTGTTCCTTTAGCTTAGTGTTGAGTTAGTGTTTTGATAGATTTTACTAAACACCTGAAGCCAACAACAAGAATGACAGTAAAAAATATGAAACAAATTTCTCTGTATGTGAAGATTGTCTCTGTGTCAGGGCACTCTTTCAATGCTTAGTAATACCTCTGCCCTACGTTTTAGTTTTGCCTGCATTGAGCCTAAGAGTCACCAAAGATAAAATCTCACGGTCTTTCCAGCATGTGTGTTCTGCTCTGGTTCTGTAGAGTCTTTGAAATATGTGGGAACTCAAAACCCTTATCTTCTAAATTATTTTACTCTCCAGCTTTTCATTCAGGCATTCAGTGTGTGCCCATTGTTTGACCTAAATGGTTTTTATTTTCTTCTCTTATGTAGCAGGGACTTTATTATTTACATTTTATTGTTTTTAAGTAATGCCCTCTTCCAGTTTAAGTAACAGCCACTTTTCCAGTTTGAGAAACTTTTGAACTAGGCACAAAAAAAAAAAAAAATAGGTAAGACCCTTGTCTAAATTCTTTATAGAACTCCCAGGCAGGTCAAAACAGATTAATGCAATTTCTTGGGAATAGGGGTAATTTTGCTTCTGCTGGAACTTCTGCTGGAAACAGGCATTCACACCAGGAAGGCAAGATGCCATCTTCAGGACCACCGTCGTATCAGTGTGGGGTGTGGAGCAAGGGCAAGTTAAAATACCTCAAAGCTCTTTTACCAGGTTAGAGTGGAGTTTCTCCTTATTAAGCATTTACCTGGATGCTGTACATTTTAAAATTTCATCCACAGTTCTGATAAGGTTGATTTGTACATTTTTTATGCTAGATATGTAGTGTTTCTGAGGAGGAATGGCTATCCATGATTTCCCACTTTGCCATTTTTTTTCTGATGTTCTTCTCTTATTTACATTTGAAGGATACTTTTTCTATATGAAAAATCTTAGATTTGTTTGTTTTTAAAACTTTTGTAAATAATTTACTTCATTCTATGCTTTCTTGCATGGTGTTTGAAGCAAATCCCACTGCAATTCTTTTTCTTGTTCTTCTATATATAAGGCTTCTTGCCACCTTGGGCTTCTTTCAGAATTTTCTCTTGGTCTTATTTTTCTGCAGTTTGAAATAAGTCTTAATATAATTTTGGCAGTTATTCTACTTGAAATTTTTGGATCACCCTGAATCTGTTGTTGGGAGTCTTTTATTAATTTTGTAAAAGTCTCATCCATTATTACTTCAGTTTTTCTTTTCTGTTCCGTTTTCTAATTGTTTTTCTTCCAGTCTTCCAATTATTTGTAGATTACACCTTTCAAAATTGTCCAACAGTTCTTGAATGTTTCTTCCTCCCTATTTCTGCTATCCTTCCTCCTTCTCCTTCTCTTTCTTCTTTTTCTTTTCTCATTCTTATTTGCCTGTTGATTTTGTAAGTTTTTATTGACTCTTCTTCATGCTTGCTGATTATTTTCTCTGTCTTGCCTAATCACTTGATGACATTATCAAAAACATTCTTTTCTTATGCCACAGTGAATTGATTTCTAGCATTTCCATTTGATTCTTTCTTAAATTTTTTATCTCCCTTCTTGAATAACCCATCTGTTTTTGCACTGTGTCTCTTATTTAAATCAGGGCTTTTAATGTCTTCATTATAATTATTTTAAATTCACTACCTGGTAATTCCAACAATTGTTTCATATGTGAGTTATGGTTCTAGTGCTTATTTTGTTTCTTTAGCTTTGTTCTATTTTTTTTTTCTTGCTGTACAGGAAAGGATTAATTCAGCAGGTTATGTTGTTTCAAACCTTACACATTCCCAGAAAAGGCTTGATTCAGTATTGGCACTTGACTGGTTCCTGGGAAATGTGCTTTGAGCCCTGGGAATATTCTGGCTCATAACAATGTTGAATGCTGGAAGTGTGGGACTATGTGGTTCCAGTTTGATCAGATAGTTTATGTTAACGTGCATTTTATGGTGAGTACATGTTTTTGGTCTGGGAGACTGGAGTCCAGGTAGCTGCCGTCAGTCATGTAGAAACTGCATACCTGTGTGCTGGACTCCCAATAAGAACCCTGGGCATCCATGCTTGGGTGAGCTTTCCTAGCTGACAGAATATTGCCTGTGTTGCTGCACGTCATTGCTGGGAGAATTAAACATGTTCATATAGCTCTTGGACTTTATCCAGGTGTCTTTATATTTTTTTTGCTGATTTTTATCTGTATTCTCTCTCATTGATAAACTATAACCACAAGTATAATAGCTTATCTGAGTCCTGTAGCCCTTCTAGCAAATCATCGAGCCTGAGGGCAGCATTTAGAAACTCCAACACACTTGCAGTTTACCATATTTCATAATATCATTAAAAGTTGGACATGTTTTATTGGTAATAGCAACTGTTTTATTTTTTTCAATTGCAGTTCCAGCCTGTGAAGATGGTTTCTTATAATAATAATAACTTAGGTGTGTATATAACTAGATTGGCCATTATCTTTTCTCTGTATGTTGAAGAAAATATTCATGCTGTCTTGGATTATTTCTCTCAAATAATGCAGGGATCTAAAGTGCTTAATTATTACCCTCTTTTATCATAGATGTGTAGTATATTATTTTCTCCTCATTTTAAATCTCTCAAATTAAGCATCACTGTGGTTGTCACTGTAATTTTATAAAGTCAATTATTATTTATATTTACTCAGCTATTTGTCAGTTTCTTTACTGAGTTTTTCATTATATTATTTTCTTTAAAATAAATTTTTATCTTTTTAAATTCCATTATTTAGGTTGTATTGACTAGAATTTGCCAGTAGTAAACTCTCTCTCATACACACATGCACACAAATACACACATATACATATATATCCTACTGATTGTATATAAACATATATATACACATATATGCCTATATCTGTGTGTGTATATATATATGAATATAATTTGTTATAAGGAGTTATATGTTGTGTCATGTATTAGTCCATTCTTACACTGCTATAAAGACACACCCAAGACTGGATAGTTTATGGAGAAAAGAAGTTTCATTGACTCACAGTTCCACAGTCTGTATAGAAGGCATGGCTAGAAAGCCTCAGAAAACTTAAAGTCATGGTCAAAGGTAAGGGAAAGCAAGCACAGTCTTCACATGGCAAAGTAGGAGAGGGAAAGAGGAAACGGGACGTGCTACACATTTTTAAGCAACCAGATCTTGTGAGAACTCACTCACCATCATAAGAACAGCAAGGGGGAAATCTGCCCCCATGATCCAATCACTTCCCATCAGATCCTTCACCCATCATTAAGAATTACAATTCAATATAAGATTTGGGTGGGAACACAGACTCAAACCATATCAGGTCATAGAGACTGGCAAGTCCAAAATCTGCAAAATTGATGTCCCAGTTTGAGTCCAAAGGCTGGAAGCTACTAGAATTGGGAAATGCTCATGACCCAGTTTGAAGACTGTCAGGCAGGAAGAGCCAGTGTATCAAAAGTGATCATGCAGGAGAATTCTGTCTTATTTAGAAAAAGGTCAGCCTTTTGTTCTATTCAGGTCTTAAAGTGATTGAGTAAGCCTCACTCACACTATGAAGGGCAGTCTCCTTTACTCAGTCTTCTGATATAAATGTTAATCTCATCCAAAATTACCCTCACAGAAATACATAGAGTAATGTTTGACCAAATATCTCAGTGCCCTGCACCCAGTCAAGTTGACACATAAAATTAACCATCACAGTACCAGCCAGTAGTAAATCCAAATGTAATTTCAAGTGTAAACCAGCTTATATTATGTATTTTAGGTGGCATTTCTCTTATTACCTACCCTGAGCCCAGGTGAAATGAGCTAAATTTGTGAGTTTGGTTTTGTTTGTTTTTGTAATCTCCTTATGCTGTGAGCTAATTATTGTAAATTCAATAATTTACTAAAGATACAGATATATTTAGATAATTGTCTTAGTTTCAATTCTCTATCTAATTCTCTTCCAATATGAACTCTACTATCTCCAAGAAGGTTCTAAATCTCAGTTATTGGGTTGCAAAGACTGGTGATCTCACTAGTTTATCCCTTCTCTAGTGTATTTGCTGCATTAGCTCTGGTGATTATTAGTTTGTTTCATCTTCTTTCTCCTAGACTCTGAGGATTTTGCTATCACATTCTTTCATGCAAGCTAAATTCTGCATTTAGTATAATATTTATTAAATAGTTCTCTAGCATTTCTAGATGTATGTAGAATTAAATTTTCAGGATATTTATTGTTTTATTATGCTAATACCCAAAGCCAAATCAATTATTGTTATAATTTTGGGAACAATTGTGGGTGTTATTTTCCACACAAATATATTACCATGTTCTGAAGCTAATGGAGTAGAACCAGTAGTTTCTGCAAGTACTTGAACCAAGTCATAATCCCATTCAATTTATTTCCTCTATTTAATGTAACATTTCTGAATTCTGTCATTCCAAAGTTGAATTTTTTAGCACAGTTTAATTCTTTAATTGTAAAACTGCATATAGATAATTGGCCAAACATATTTTCCTTTGTTTATTCTTCAATATATAATTATGATTAAAGAGTAGATGAATATTTTCACTTAGTTCAAAAAGAATGTATGCTTAATGTTTTTATAGTATTTACTAGAAAACAAAATCACAACCTTTAATAAAACCTCTTGATACATGCATGATGTACAGCAGCCTGTATTTTAAAAGCCAACTGCGGAAGTTAGTTTTTATTTTCAAGGATAATATATTATTCCCTGTATGGTCACTCTGGACAGAGAATGATGAAATACTACTTGCCTCAATTCCTGCTGAGTCCCTTGTATGGAGATTTTTAATTAGATTCTGGGGCTGGTTTGATCTTCCATAGGGAGGAAAGATTGCTGAATGCAGTTATTCATTGCAGAGATAAAGTTCACAGCAGCTGGGAGATCCAACTGGGAAATTGTAGAAAGATGGATTCCAACATGCTATTTTCAGGAAAAGTAATTATTCCAGATTTAACAGGAATAGCCCAGAGTTACCTGTGATGCTCAGAAAGTTAAAAATAGGGCTACTTAAAAAAATTACTATATAAACTACTTCATAATGGATTTTTATTATCACAAAATTATAGGGTAAATTAGAGTTCCCATGTATCCTAGACCCATTTCCCCTGTTATTATTTGTATGCTAAATTTTTATGACTAAAGTCCACGTTTATTCAAAATTCTTTGTTTTTACTTTACTATCACAGGATCTTCTGCAGGATAACACATTACATGTAATCACCAAATCACCCTGGCTCTTCTTGGATTTTAGGTTCTCAGACTTTCCTTGTTTTTGATGACAGTGAGAACTTTTAGAGTATAGGTTATGGCCTGGTCAACTGGCATTTGTCTCATGTTTTTCTCATAAATAAGTTAGAATTATGAGTCTTTAGGAGGAAGACCACAGATATAAAGTTCAATTTTATCACCTCATATCAAGGGTAAACACTATCAGTGTGACTTATCACTGTTTTTTTGTTTGTTTTTGTTTTTGTTTGTTTGTTTTTTGAGAGGAAAAAGTGGGAGAGAGAACAGAATTCTTGCTCTGTTGCCCAGGCTGGAATGCAATCTTAAAAAGGTATTAAAAACCTCTTTTATGCCATCAATTGTGCTTAACAACAGAGACAGGAAGGAATAAGGGAAGAAAATAACAGACAGTCAACCAATATTTCATTTAGGTCTGTAAGATACTATGCAAATGCTAAAGAGTAATTCACTTCCTATTAGTCACTTTCAGAATGGGCATAATATAAACTAACAATGCAATGTCAAAATCTCCCACTATTATCGTGTGGGAGTCCAAATCTCTTTGTAAATCAATAAAAACTTGTCTTATGTATCTGGGTCCTCCTATATTAGGTACATATATATCTATAATCTTTAACTCCTATTGTTACATTGATCCTTTTACCATATGTAATATCCTTCTTTATTTTACTCTTTATTACTATTAAAATCTATTTTATCGGAAACAAGAGTTACAACTCCTGTTTGCTTTTTTTATTTTTTATATTTTTGCTCTCCATTTAATTAGTAAATCTTCCTCCATCCGTTTATTTTAAGTCTTTGTGTATCGTTGTGAGTTGGATCTGGATACTCATACGTACCGATGGATTTTAACTTTTTATTTAATTTGGCTGTCTGTGACTTTAATTAGGGCATTGTATCCATTTAAGTTTAGGATTAATATTGATATTTGTGAGTTCAATATTGTAATTTAATGCTAACTGGCTTTTATGCCCGTTATTTGATGTAAATTCTTTATTATGGAGATACTCTTTACATTTTGATGAATTTTTAAGATAACTGATACTGGTCATTCCTGTTTGTAGTGCTTCTTTCAGAAGACCTTGTAGAGCAGGTCTGGTGGTGATAACATGTCTGAGTGCTTGCTTGTTCACAAAAAAAATTATGTTTCCTTTGTTTCTAAAGCTTAGTTTGGCAGGATATGAGGTTCTGGGTTGAAAATTCTTTTCTTTGAGGATATTGAATATTGACCGCCACTCTCTTCAAGATTGTAGGGTTTCTGCTGAGAGGTCTGCTGTGAGTCTGATAGGCTTCCTTTTCTGGGTAATCTGACCTTTCTCTGTAGCTGCCCTTAGAATTTTCTCCTTTATTTCAATCCTAGTGAATCTAGCAACTATATGTCTTGGAGTTGGTCTACTTGAGAAATATCTTTGTGGTGTTCTCTGGATTACCTGGAGTTGAGTATTATCCTGCCTTACTAGGTTAGGAAAGTTTTCCTGAATAATATCCTGAAAAATATTTTCCAACTTGGATTCATTCTCTTCATGACATTCAGGTACACCGATCAGTCATAAATTAGGTCTTTT
>CAUYQU010024513.1:0-11598 GCA_963574635.1 Cheracebus regulus | reverse complement strand
TCGTTGATCTATGTAATATTGACAGTGTAGTGTTAAAGTCTCCCACTATTATTGTGTGGGAGCCTAAGTCTCTTTGTAAGTCATTAAGAACTTGCCCTATGTATCTGGGTGCTCCTGTAATGGGTGCGTATATATTTAGGATTGTTAGCTCTTCTTGTTGCATTGCTCCCTTCACCACCATGTAATGTCCCTCTTTGTTTCTTGTGTTCTTTGTTGTTTTAAAGTCTATTTTATCAGAGACGAAAATCACAGCTTCTGGTAATGCTAACTGGCTGTTTTGCCCATTAGTTGATGTAGATTCTTCATTATGGTGATGCTCTTTACCTTTTGGTATGTTTATGGAATGGCTGATACTGGTTGTTCCCGTCCATGTGTAGACATATTGTGAAACCTATCCCTAAGGTACAGTGTAGATTCTTAGACTGGTTTAGGTGGTGAATTGTGAATCTGTGGCACACTGAGTAGATAAGTATTGATATTTTAGCTTACAAATACCTGTCAGTTTTAACTGAGAGATTTTGTGAAAACATTGTATGTTGACCTCTGTCCTAGACCCAGTGTCTCCCATTGCACCTGCCCTTAGGCATTCATAATGCTGTGCAAAGTTGCAGGGCACTGCAGGGTGCTGGCAGCGGTGCCGCAGCACCCACTCTTGAGGGAATAATAGGAATTAGCCAAGTGGAGAGGAGAAAGTTGAGGGGAAAGGCTCTAGGGAGAAGAAAAGCATGGGCAAAAGCCCGGATGTTGGTGAGAACCATGTAGAGCTTGGTTTGGAGCATCTTAAATTTGATTTCTAATATCAAGAAATCAAAGATTTTTTGAAATCTGAAACCACAGATTTTTAAAAATGTCATGAGGCCAGGCACAGCGACTCAATGCCTGTAATTCCAGCACTTTGGGATGCCGGGGCAGGAGGATCAGTTGAGTCCAGGAGTTTGAGACCAGCCTGGGGAACATAGTGAGATCTTATCTCTACAAAAAGTTAACAAAATTAGTTGGGCATGGTGGTGGATCCCTGTAGTCCCAGCTACTCAGGAGTCTGAAGTGCGAGGATTGCTTGAGCCCTGGAGGTTGAGGCTGCAGTGAGTTATGATCGTGCCACTGCACTCCAGCCTGGATTACAGAGTGAGACCTTCATTTCACAAAAATAAAAAAATTAAAAAATAAGATATGAGAGTAAAAGCTACATCAGGATATTTTTCCATTCACACAATATTTCCTATTAACTGGTAATACAATGTTAGTACGATTGTGTTGGAATTTCTTGTTCTAGTTCACAGAGTACCAGTCTTTAGAGTATGTGTCCACTGTTGTGAGGGTCAGAGGACATACCTGAAGTAGTCCCAGCTGTCCCTTTCTCCCAACTTAACCGTGCACTAGATTCATGCCTGGTAGTTCCTGGGCACATTTCAAGGAACTCGGGGGATGTTGAGTGGAGTCATTGCCTTACTGTCTATTGCTTGAGAAGGAAGAAGGGTTCAGATAAGTCAGTAAGTTGAGCTGTGGCTTAGGTTCTGTAAAAGAGGGATGGTAAAGTTGGAGTGGGACTGAGAATGGGTATGGGGGCAAGGTTAGGGCCACTCTACATCGCCACCTGGGGAGTAGCCTGCTAGCACATGTTTACCTTCAGGTTTGGGATCACAGCAGACAGAAGAGATGAAAGCTCAGTTTAACTGTACTAGGATATTTGAATCGGAGAAACTACAAAATAGAGTGTGTGCAGGCGCTGTATGAAGGCTTCTCAGTATTTAATGTGCATGTATGCCACTTGGGGATCTTGTTACATTTTAAGTTTCAATTCAGTCTGACTGGGAAGGGCTCAGGCTTGCATTTTTCTTAAGTTCCTAGGTGATGCCAGGGCTGTTGGTCTGTGGACCTCACTTTGAGTAGCAAGGCATTGGTTTTCAAAATGTGGGTTGCAGGGTGGCCCTGAGAGTCTTACTTAGTTTGAAAGTTGAATAACTATTGCTGAATGTGGTAGTTAAGGGCTTGGAACTGGGGTCAGAATCCTGGCTCTGTAACCTTGGGCTCATTTGTTAATTTCTCTGTTTCCTTGTGTGGCATTTGATTGTACTACATGATCATGTCATGCCTAGTCCTTTTTTTTTTTTTTTGAGATAGAGTCGCGCTCTGTCACCCAGGCTGGAGTACGGTGACGCAATCTTGGCTCACTGCAACCTCTACCTCCCAGGTTCAAGCAGTTGAGCCTATCTCAGCCTCCCAAGTAGCTGGGATTACAGGTGCATGCCACTACACCCAGCTGATATTTGTATTTTTAGTAGAAATGGGGTTTTACCATGTTGGCCAGGCTGGTCTTGAACTGACCTCAGGTGATCCACCTGCCTCAGCCTCTGAAAGTGCTGGGATTACAGGCATGAGCCACTGCGACTGGCAGTGATTAGTCTTATTATATGCTTTGTGAAAAGTAACAGTTATAAAAGTAAATGTTTACATTAAAAATTTTCCAGTTTTCAAAGTACTCAATCCTCCCTGCATTTTTGCTCAATTTGTAAAATTGCACCTCAAATGGAAGGAGATATTTGCATTCATTGTCTCTGTCTACACCAAGAAAATAGAGGCACAGCTTTTCTTCCTTCCCTCCCTGGCCCCTTGCCTCCCTTGCCCCTTGCCTCCCTCCTTTACTTCCCTCCCTCTAGGACAGTGATGAACCAGCCTTCTTGTACTGGAGGAATACTCCACCATCCGTCTTCATAAAGACTGGCACGTGGACAAGTTTACCAGTTATAATGCCTCTCTTACACATTAAATTAGAGAATTAGGTGTCTGTATTGGGGCCTCAACAAGAACTTGGAAAACTTTAAGATAATAGTAATACATAGTATTCCTTTAGGTGAATGTCCTTTCACTTTCTCAGATTGCTGATGAAAGCCTTAACAAAGATTTTAAAATAAGCGTCTGTTTCTTTTTTTAGTTGCTACTAGTAAGGGTGATGAAAAACTATTTTGTACTAAGGATTTTGAAAGACAGGATTCTTTCAAATGAAAATTCTGTGACTTTTCTGTTAAACGCGTATTTTATTTAATAACTAAAAATACAAATCTTCAGTTTGAAAATCTAGTAGAAGTTTTCAAACATATACAAAAACAATATTGTAATGAATTCCCTGTTTATTCATTACCACTTTCAACCATTGTCATTTAATAAGTATTGTTAACTCTTCAAAGGTACTGGTTCATACTTAAAAGTTGTGAAGGCACTTGGCTTTTGAAAACATATGCTAACATTGGACAACTCCTGCTATAATGTGACATAATAATTCATGATACATTTCTTTTTTTTTTTCTTTCTTGAGACAGAGTCTTGCTCTGTCGCCCAGGCTGGAATGCAGACCTCTGCCTCCTGAATTTGAGCAATTCTCCTTCCTTAGCCTCCCTAGTAGCTGGGACTACAGGTGCGTGCCACCACGCCCAGCTGATTTGTTTTGTATTTTTAGTAGAGACTGGGTTTCACTGTGTTAGCTAGCATGGTCTCGATCTCCTGACCTCGTGATGATCCACCCGCCTCAGCCTCCCAGAGTGCTGAGATTACAGGTGAGCCATTGCACCTGACCTATCATGCATTTCTTAGAAAAGATAGAGAAGGAATTGAATATAGCTCTCCTGCTTTTCTAAGGTTCTGCAATGAGTAGGTGATGCAACTGGCTGTCTTGTATCTAAATGATCCAGTGTGTATCTTAATGATCCAGTGAGCTAAGCAAGGCAGTGGGGACTCTCCACAGACTTGATGCCTTTTAGTTGGAATTTTTTTTTTTTTTTTTTTGAGACAGAGTGTTGCTCTGTTGCCCAGGCTGGAGTGCAGTGGTATGATCTCTGCTGACTGCAACCTCTGCTTCTCGGGTTCAAGCAATTCTCTGCCTCAGCCTCCCGAGTAACTGAGGTTATAGGCGCCCACCACCATGCCTGGCAAATTTTTTTGTATTTTTAGTAGAGATGGGGTTTAACCATCTTGGCCAGACTGGTCTTGAACTTCTGACTTTGTGATCTACCAGCCTCGACCTCCCAAAGTACTGGGATTACAGGCGTGAGACACCTTGCCTGGCCCTTTCCTTTTCTTAAAACTATACTTGAGTCAAAATAAATTGTAGCTTGCTGTGTGTTGCTTTATTGGTTTAATGCTCCTGATAGCAGTACATGTCTGTTTTTTACTGAGTCATTTTTATTTTAAACTGGGTTAGTGGTGAAGCATGGAGCTTTAATAGAGCAAGATTTACCAAAGAAATATGCTAGCCTTTTTCAAAAAACGATTTTATTAAACTCTGAAGAGATACAAAAAAATACGTGTAAAACATAAGGTAGAGATGACAAATACTCTGAGTTCTGAGAACATGGAGGGAGGATACCCAAGTGAGCCTTGGTTAAATCCCTAATTATGCCCTAGATCAAGGGCCAACAAACTTTCTTTGTGAAGGGCTAGATAGTGAACATTCTAGGCTTTGTGGGCCACCTGTGACCTCTGTCACAAGTACTCATCTTTGCTGTTATAGTGCTATAGCATCCACGGGCTGTATGTAAAGGAACAAGCTGGCTGTGTCTGGTAAAACTTTATTTCTAGAGACTGAAATCTAAATTTCGTATAATTTCACATGGTGTGAAACATTATTGTTTTAGTTTCTTTAACCATATACAATGTAAAGACCATTTTTAGCTCATGGGTTGTACAAAAACAAGTGGGGCCACATTGGCCTGTGGTCCATAGTTGGCTGTTCTGGTGTAGAGGGTGATAACAAAGCAAACCTCTAGGTACCTTCTGCCCAGCTTCAATAATGGGGTTTTCCCATGACCTTGAAAGGCCCATGTGTGTTCCCTGATCACAGCCCCTTACCTCCTGCCCCACAGGTGACGCTATCCCATCCGACTCCCACGCCTTATACCGGTGCCACTGTGTAAGTGAAGCCTTATGTCACTGTTTCTAAAGACATCTTCCCTCAGTCTCCTTAGTGCCTCATTTGTCTTCAAGCCCTTTTCACCGTCTGTTACTGTTTGTATTTTACTTATTTTTTAGTTTCTTTCTCTCTTGGCGGTGACATAGAGTCTGTGAGGGCAAAATGTTTCTCTGTTCCCTGTTGAATCCCTGACATTTAAAACAGCGGTCATTGAATGATACTGTTTTTACCATTTCTTTTTCTTTTCTTTTTTTTTTTTCTGAGCAAGAGTGGAAGTTTATTAAAAAACCTTTTGAGGCTGGGCTTGGTGGCTCACGCCTGTAATCTCAGCACTTTTGGGAGGCCAAGGTGGGCAGATGATGGGGTCAGGAGTTTGAGACCAGCCTGGCCAACATAGTGAAACCCCATCTGTACTTTTCGTAAAAATACAAAAAAAAAATTAGCTGGGCATGGTGGTGAGCACCTGTAATCCTAGCTACTCAGGAGGCTGAGGCAGGAGAATGGCTTGAACCTGAGAGGCAGAGGTTGCAGCGAGCCGAAATTTCACCACTGCATACCAGCCCAGGCAACAGTGTGAGACTCCTTCTCAAAAAAAAAAAAAAAAAGCTTTAGAGCGACTTGGAAGAGTCCCCAGCAGGCAACTTGAAGGACAGATGCCTGTTTTTACTATTTCTTAAGTTTGTGTTTTGTCTGTTTTGAATTTTATGCTGAGAGAATTATGCTATATGTCTTTATATGACTTGCTTTTTTCTTCCCACCTTTGTAATACTTATCTGAGGTGCTATATGTTAGTATTCATTCATTTTCACTGTTGTATAATCTAGCCTACAGTTGATGAGCATTTGGGTTGTTGGCAATCTCTTGCTCCACTGCAAACACTGCTGCACACATGTGAACACTCTTGTTGCTCGTAGACATGGATGTGCATAGCCTGTGTGTCTAGCAGTGTGATTGCTGGGTTATAGGGCTGGCCAGTCTTCAACCTGACTGAAGTTACTGCCAGATTGCTTCTCAAAGTAGTTATACCAATTTATATCACTACTAATATAATGACTCCTTGTATTAGTTCGTTTTCATGCTGCTCATAAGGACATACCTGAGACTGGGTAATGTGGAAAGGAAAGAGATTTAACTGACTTACATTCCGCATGGCTGGGGAGGCCCCCACAATCATGGTGGAAGGCAAGGAGGAGCAAAGTCATGTTGTACATGGATGGCAGCAGTCAAGAGAGCTTGTATAGGGGAACTCCCCATTATAAAACCATCATATCTCATGAAACTTTTTCACTATTATGAGAAGAGCATGGGAAATAGTCCATCTTATGATTCAGTTACCTCCCACTGGTCACTCCCACAACAGGTAGGAATTGTGGGAGCTACACTTCAAGATGAGTTTTGGGTGGGGACACAGCCAAACCATATCACTCCTGTTGTTCCACATCCTTGTCTGTAGTTTATTTTGTCAGACATTTTCAGGTTTGTCATTTTTCTGGGTGTGTCATATCTTATTGTGGCTTTAATTGAACTTCCCTTATTACTAATGATGTTGAGCCACTTTTAATATATTTGATATCTGTTTTGTCTTCTGTGGGGATCTATTAAGTTTCTGGATTTTCTTTTCTTTTCTTTTTTTTTTTTAAAATTGACTTGTAGCTGTTCTTTCTATCTGTGGATTACAGTCCTTTATCATTATGTGTTGTGAATATTTTCTTCCAGTTTGTGGTTTATTTCCTTACCTTTGAGGTGTCTTGGAACTAAAGTTCTTAATTTAAGCTTTATTTCTTTTTTCCTTTATGATTGTACTTTTTATGGTTTGATTTGTTTAAGGAATCTCTCTTTATCCAAAGGCTAAGTTTTGATGTGAAGTATTTTTATTTAGTTCATACAGCATTTATTATTATTACTGTTTTGAGACAAAGTCTCATTCTGTCACCTGGGCTGGAGTCCAATTGGACGATCACAGGTCACTGCAGTCTTGACCTCCTAGGTTCAAGTTATCCTCCCACTCAACCTTCCGAGTATCTGGGACTAGCAAGTGTGCATATCACCATATCTGGCTAATATTTAAATTTTTTTCAGAGACAGGGTCCCACTCTATTGCCAAAGCTGGTCTCTAGCTTCTGGGCTTAAGCAGTCTTCCTGCCTTGGCCTCCCAAAGTGCTAGAATTACAGGCATGAGCCACTGCATGCCCATAAGGCATTTATTGTTCTATTTAATAAAAAGTTCAGTATTTAGACATATTTTCTAAATTCTGAGATTTCTTTGATGATTCATGATTTATTTTAAAGTGTTAGATAAATCAGACAAGTTAACTTTTTTTCAGTGTATCTTGTGACATTTCTAGAATTGGATTGTAGTCAGAAAATGTGTTCTGTATGGTACCAATTCTTTGAAATTAATGTTGTCTTAAATAGACCCATATTGTAGTTGAATTTGGCTAAACTCTTGGTCACAACTCAAACTTTTAGGCACCTAGCCACTTAAACTCTAGTTATGCATAATTTATACCTTAGTTATGGAAAAAAGATTAGACTAACAGATTATTAGGCTTTTAAAAAATTAATAGAGTTTCTTCTATTTATTTTCTGCCTCTGGAAACACTTGTGTCGTTTTCTGGTTAAAGTTGAGGTGTTAATGTACATTATCAGCTTTTGGATTCTGTTCTACCCAGACTGAAGCTTAAAGACAAGTGACTACTACTTCAACTGCCAGTTTGTTTTAGCTTAGCTGACAGGCAAAGGGTTCATGCTGTGACTGCAGCTGCTTTCCTTTCAGTGGCATTTGTTAATTAAGCTGTTTAATTTTGTGTTGCTTTCTCAAGGACTGATTCTTAAGGAAGAAAGAAAATTTTTAGCTTGTGGTTATCCTGAGACCTTTTAGTCTTGTGTTGATTTTGGGTGTCCCTTTCATTTTTTTCTCCTCAGAAAGTAGCATTAACTTGAAAATTATCAGAGTTAAATAGTGGGTCAGAAATTAAATTTTATCTGTCTCCTAAATGTCAGGCATTAGTAGTTAAGTGTCTAGGTACTGTGGTTTGTGTAGAGAGGCAGGTCTCTGTTTAAGAGAAAATGCATTTTATCTAAGAAACAAGACCCAACTTCAAATACTGGCTCTGCCTTTAGTCATATGACTTTTGGCAAGTTAGTTTCTGTGCTTCTCAATGTCTTTGTTTATAAAGTGTAGTTTTTATGGTCTCAGCCTTTGATGTTATATGTGCAGTTACTGTGTAGAGTGGTATACAGATGGAAGGTGTTAAGGTTATTAATAGTATCTTTAACAGATGTAAATAGTGTTTTACTATTAAACGCACAAGTCCTTTCCATTTATCTGTTTGACTAGTTCTTGATCTGGTTCATTCAGTTAATTCATTCGTTCACCACTTAAAAAATACTGTTTTGTGCCTGGTACAGTATTAAGCCCTGAAGGTATAAACTTCAGGGGGTATGAGACTAATATAGTTCAGTGGCATGCGGCTTAATGTATGCAGTTGTGTCTTGTGTGCTCTGACAATTTGGAGGGTAAGTTCCTTGTGATGCCCAGCCTCAGGAGTCGGCAGATGTCTCCTTTTAAAGGCTAAAGAGTAGAAACTTCAGTCTTTCGGGGCCACATGTACACATACAGACTATTGCATATTTTGTCATTTTTTTCTTTCTTTATTCCCCCTCCCCGCTCTTCTCAACCCTTTAGTAATGTAAAAATCGTTCTTAGCCCAGGAACCATGTAAAAACTGGCTGTGGACTAGATGTGATGACCTCTTTGTAGAATTTTGTTCAGTGGAAGATGGGAAGGGCATTCCACTCGTGCAAAGACATGGAGGTGTGAGAGGCTGGGGTTTTGTGGAACTGAATATTTTTTATCACATCTGGAGAAATAGGTTGGGTTGGGTAGATAAGGAGTTGCAGTTGATACTGGGCAGGATCAAAGCAGTTTGCATTTGATTCTGATATAAATTTTTTATGTCCTAGGACAGCAAGAACAGATTTATATGGCAGGAGGGTGATTGGACTAGAGGCACAAGGATCAATAAGAAAGATAGTAATCCACATTAGAAGGGGAAAAGTCGCCCAACCTTTGTCATTAAGGAAATGGTTCACCTGCTGTTACTTAGCTAGTAAAGTGAGAGGAACAAAGTTCAGAGGTTGAATTTAGTAACATAAAGTCTAATTAATAATAGACTATGTTCTTTTAATTATATAATTATGTTGTACAAATAAATGAAGGAATTAAGGGCACAGCTGAGGAAATGGAAAGTAGGGATTTATTTGAAGCCTGTTTCTGAGTTAATATACAGGCATGACTAGGTAAGTGAAATGGCAAGGCTGAGAGAGAAGGAATCCAGTGTAATTCCAGGATCGCTTCCAGATTTCTTCTTTGGTGATGAGTTCATGAAGCTCTTGTTGCTCTTAATTTTTTCCCCTGGAATATATTAGTGATTGCTTTGAGGAGGGAACATCGTCTCTTAGGTCCATGAACCCCTGAAATTCTAAACAGAATTGTGAATGTATGTGAGCTGTTTTTCCCTGGGGAGAGAATTCTGGAGCTTTGATCACATCAAAAGGGAGTCCAACCAAAAGGAGGAACCAGTTTTCGTTAGATTGTACACATCTGATGTACTCTTAAGGTTTGTGTTGGCAAGGGAAAAACATCATCCAAATCACAGGATTTTTACTTTGAATGTATTGCATCTCAAACTGGCAAGTAAAATGCATACACATGCAACTGTTTTCTAAGTTGAACTGTATTAACCAACAGTTGGAATGTTTTTCCCTAGTTTTTCCTTCTTTCCGAAAGACGAAACAAGACACATTTTTGGTACATAGAAAGCCAGCCAGAGACTCTGACAGGCATGGAATGCTTCAACATGCTATTGAACATTACAGAAAGCTAAAGTTTGTACAGTATTAACATATCTTAGTATTCATGTGGCTATTAGAGATGGTGTCAATTTTAAGTAGGACATACCAGCACCATAAATGAGTAGTTTCTTCAGTTGCATTAGAAATGTGTGAATAGTGAGTTGTAAGACAATCCCTAAATTGTGTAGTCATGATCAACCCTTAGTTGAACAAAGCAGGAGAAGCAGAGTGGCTGGTGAGTAGTTGTTGAGATATGAGCATCAGGCAGATTCGTACCATGTTCTGGAGTCTGCACTGGATTGGTTCATATTTGATGTCAGCATTATTATATGTAATTTAGAGATTACAGACTACAGATTATAGTATTCCCTGCAGAAATTTGATGAACTTGGTAAGCTGCTCCATATAGAGCAGAGAGAACTTAGGAGAGATTGGAAATGGAGCAATCTCTAACAAAGTTTCTCCTTTCCTGTTGAGAAAAATTGTGACTTCTGTGTGTGATGGGGCAAAGATACAAGAAATGATGGAATCTAGCAGTGGCGTAGAAGTCAAAAGTAAAAATCTAGACTGATTAAGATATCACTCTCAAATTTCAGGCTGGAGATAACTGTAATTCCAAGGTAGGAAAAAAGCTTTGAATCTATTTTTCCGTTGTCATGGCAAAGTTTAGGTGGCAGGTTTTGTTTTCTGTTTGGAAAAAATAGTATTAGATCCTAATACTAAGGAATTGCCTTGAGAAATCAAGTTGCAGAAGTAACTTGGTTTAAGTGCATGTTGTCAACATGTGGATTTATTTTTAACAGTACATCGTTGATTTTGTGGTTGGCAAATAATTGATGACTTTGATTTACATCTATCCTATGAGTTTGCCTTTTTGACCATTTTATTGGAAAGCAAACTTTTCTGCTTTTTTTTGTGTGTGTGCCCCTTTTACTCTAATTGCTTTAAGTAATCTAGAATTTTAGGGATATATCTAAATTTAGGGTCCAAAGCTTTTACTTTAGACATGAGGAAATAACCCAGAAAGGGCAGATGGCCATTTGATGGAGAATCATAGGTGACCTTACTCTCCAGCCCCTCTACAGGTCAAGCCTGGTGTTTCCTGTGGTTCAGGGTCCCCAGGTAAACAAAGACAGCCTTATCAGGCAGGAGCTTCCAAAGGCCTAAAGATTACCTCCCAGGAGCGGGTCAAAAGGCCAAACTTTTTTTTGAGCAAGGTGGTTAATACTTTACTGCATCAGCCCTGGAAAAGCAAATTATTATTTCTTTCATTACTAGGGAGTTCAAGAAATTATTATTGCTCTTAGAAGATATGTTGCAACCACATACAGTAACATTTACCACGAAACTGAAAAATTAGAATTTTTTTTTTTTTAAGAGAAGTAGAATAAAAGAGGAAAGAGAAAGAGGGAGAGAGAATGAGAATCTTGCTCTATTGCTCAGGATTTCATTTAAATCTGTGAAATACCTATGCAGTTACTAAAAAGTGATTTATTTCCTATTATGTGATCACTTTTAGAATAGGTACGATAAATATTGAAAAAAATACATATTTTTTGGATATGGGGTGGTAGGTTCTGTAAATAGTTATTAAATTTGCTTGTTCCAGGTCTGAGTTCAGATCTGGTTTTTTTTTTTTTTTTGCTCTCCTTTAGGTTTGTAGATCTACCTCCATCCCTTTATGTTAAGTCATTGTGTGTCCTTGCCTATAAGAAAGGTCTGAATACAGCGTACCGATGGGTTTTAACTTTTTATTCAGTTTGTCTAACTGTATGTTTTGATTGGGGCATTTAATCCCTTTAAGTTTAGGCTTAATATTGATATATGTGAATTTAATA
>CAUYQU010024510.1:0-39299 GCA_963574635.1 Cheracebus regulus | reverse complement strand
TTCGTCTGCAATTGCGGCATCCACTCACTCTCTGTGCTTTCACTGGGAGCTACAATCCTGAGCTGCTGCTACATGGCCATCTTGGATCTCTCTCCGCCTGGTGATGAAGTTTTTCTGTTTCTTAGTTTTCCTTTGGCGGACACTCCTTCCCCACAGAGCCGGACCTTCCCGGGTTCTCTGTGCTTGCTGTGAGACTCTCAGTCTGCAGCGCTTCCAATTGCTGTTTTCCTTGTGGGGATGGGACCAGCCGAGCCCGTCCGTCCCATACACTCCGCACTGGGAAGCGCCACGCTGGAGCGCCGGCAAAACAGCCGCGCCGGCCAAACGAGTCATGCTGGCGACCCCTGTGGCTCCTCTGCCAGGAATCTCCCAGTCTGTGGGCAACAAAAATTCGTCGGAAAGTGCCGCGTCCACTCGTTCTCTGTGCTTTCACTGGGAGCTACATTCCTGAGCTGTTGCTAATCGGCCATCTTGGATCTCTCTCCGCATGTATTTTAAATTAAACCAACCTGACTTACTTCTTCCCCTTCCTGTTTTGCTTTGACATTTCCAACACAATGACAATCACTCTGGTACCTAGTCCCAGCGTTTAGGAAATACACAGGTGAAACAGTTTGATTTAAAAGCACCTTCAATTGCTTTGAAAAACAAAATAAAAGTACTCTGTGGACCTATATCAGAAGCACCACATTATATGTTTTAAGAATCAAACACAGAGGAAAAACTATACATTTTCTAATTTTTAGAGACAAAAATACTGTCATTTTAACTGCTTTCTCAAGTAGTTGGTTTCCCATCTTCTATTTAATTTCTCCAATAAATTTAAAACTACATTTACATATACAACTAAGAATCTAAATACAAAAAATTAAACAAACTCAAATAACTCTAAGTAGTATGTCCCCTGTAAAAAAAAAAAAAAAAGATAGTGCACTTTTCCACAACATCAGGTTTTTGTGTCTTTTTAATATAAATGTTGAATTTATATTGCTATGTTGCAATGATCACTACAGAAGTCCACATAGATTATCTGTAGTTTACCCTAAAAATGACTTTGTCAATTGCATGTTGGACATTGCGTGAGGCTGAGGAAGGTCCCCAGTAGGAAATCCATGCTTGGAAGGCCAACCATGGAGAAAATGTTTCTCTAGATAGCGTATATGAATATGAAAAATGATTATGGTGTATCCAGGTAGTGACAATGGTTAGTTTTGTCCTATTTAAGCAGACCAGAGCCTGGGCAGGAAAGCATTCTTTTACTAAACTATAAACTTAATTTTTGAAACCAGATAGATCTGTTTTGAAGTTTTATGTTAAGTTGCCATATTTTAGTGGCTATTCTTTATTAACTGTCACTTAAATGTCCTAGCCTTGCATTGTAGAATATAGTGCTAAAGCAGGAGCAGCTCCTCTTGCTGAGGCCAGGGTTGATGGTAAGAGGAGCGATTAACATTAAGGTAAAATCAGCCAGTAGAGAAGTGAACTCGGGGATAAGTTGAGATTCTCCCTCCATCTCCAAAGAAAACCTCTGACTTTTGTTTAAGAAAGGACAGTCATTGCCTTATATTCCAGTCATGCTTTATTTTCATTTTTATTTTAAACATTTATTTTAGGTTCAGGAGTACACGTACAAGTTTGTCATGTAAGTAAATTGCATGCCACGGGAGTTAGGTGTAAAAGTTATTCTGTCACCCAGGTAATGAGCATACGGCACAATAGGTGATTTTTCAGTCCTCTTCTTCCTTCTACCTTCCACCCTCAAGCAGCCCTTGGTGTCTGTTGTTCTCTTCTTTGTGTCCATGTGTACAATATTTAGCTCCCAGTTTTAAGTGAGAACATGAGGTATTTGATTTTCTGTTCCTGCATTAGTTTGTTTAGGATAATGATCTCCATCTCCATCCATGTTGCTGCAAAGGACACGATCTCACTATTTCTTGTGGCTATGTAGTATGCCATGGTTTGCATGTACCACATTTTCTTTATCCAGTCTTCCATTGATGATCATTTAGTTTGATTCCATATCTTTGCTATTGTGAATAGTGCTGCTGGGTGTTTCTGGGGCAATAGGATGCTGCAACCCTTGACAAATTCAGGCAGAAGTAGAACTACTAGACTGGAAGCTCTAGCAGATGCGGCTTGTCTGGTTATAAGGGGCAGGGAGTGTGGTGTGAGTGGATTCACCCACTCTGCCATCCAGATGTTTCTAGGTATAACAGGAGGCTGTGCCTGCCAGCCAAGTTCAAACAGAAGCAGGATCACTTGCCTGGAAGCTCTAGCAGGAATTGCCCGCCTGGCTACCAGTGTCAGGAGTGGGTTGAGTTGCCTGCCTTTCTGTCTAGGTGCTTCCCAATGCAACAGGAAGCTGCACCCTCTGGCTGAGTTCACACAAAAAGGGGTACTGCTGGCTGGAAGCTCTAGAAAGCATTACCTGCTTGTCTAAGGGTGTCAGAGGATGGGGTTGCCAGCTCTGCCATTCAAGTATTTCCTGGAACAAGAAGAGGCTACAGCCACTGTCTGAGTTCCTATAGAAGTGGGACTGTTGGGCCAGTAGCTGGCACTGAGCCTTGTCTGGCAAGGTGTGATAAAATGAAGCAATCTTTTTGTTCTCAGACACCACAACTGGGGCTATGGCACAAGTGCTGGTCCGCTCCAGCGCACAAGGCTTGTAGAGGTCCCTTTGGAATCAAGAGCTGCCCTGGCAAAACATCCAGGTGCTTTCTGCCTCAGGCTAGAAGTGCAGTGGGGAGACATGGGGGTGCCAGAAGGGTTCTCTCATTCCCAGTTTTACACAGGTCCCTGTGGAGAGTGTGAGTGTCCCAAGGGTCTCTCATTCTTTCAGTTTCCAGTGTTGGAGAGGTTCTCCTGGCTCCATGATGAACCCAGACAGGCTGGTGCCAGCTTCAGTCCTGTCTGCTCTCTGTGTCTCCTGCTGCCTTGATTGATCCCACAGTGGTTTTTCAGACGACCTGCCTGCAGAGTCAGTGTTCACCAGCCCTTTTTCTCTTTGTGAGAGCAGCACACATGAGCTACTTCTATTCTGCCATCTTTTATTTATTTTATTTTTTTCTTTTTATAGCTTCCCCTGCCATTTCATTTCCTATTTCTCTACACTATTTAATTGGGGCTGGTGTGCCAATTTATTTGTAATTTGTAAATACACACAAGCAAAGTGACCATGTATTCATTTTTTCAGGCCAAATGAATGGATACATCAGAAGCACGTTTAAATATACTTCATTTCAAAACTTATTTTATTCTTTCAGAAAACTATGTTAACCCTAGAATAAAATCATCATCATAAAAGTTTGAGTAAATAATTTTATTTAAGTTTGGAAGAAATTTCCACAGAATATCTATATAACAAAATAAACAGAGTAATATTTGAACTCTGATCAACTAGCTGGATATCCTTGAAAGAGCCAGATAGCTGTCTCAAACTCACTGGAATAAGCAATGTGATATTCAAGGTCACGATATTTTGGCCTTGTGTGATGCAAGGGAGTTTTCTCTCCTAAGAACATCTAGGAAGTTGTGTATCATTAAGGAAAACCTAGAACTGATAACTTTGAATAGTTTTTTTTAAAGTATAAATAACTACATTATAGTTTAACTTACATTTGAAGTAACAGTTTGCAAGAGTGAATGAAAAATATATGTAAGGAGAAAAAAGTACAGAAAACATTCGTTTGGTTTACATAAATAGTAACGTGGTGCCAGAATGTTTTATTACTTATAGTAGATAATATGCTAGCAAATACATCAAGCGCAACCATGCCAAAAGCTTATAATGAGCAAAGTGGGATAAACATCATTCTTGAAAAACAACCATATCTGTTACAGTGAGCAGATAAAATACAGGAGTAATTCTTTTAATAAAATCAATCAAAATGAGACTCAAGGTAACTAAGAAAAGATAATTAATTGATGTTAAAATAAAACAGTATTATTGGAAAGATAGGAATTTTAACAACACAAAGGACAGTTATAGTAAAGTAAAAATGTAAGACGAGGAGGAATGAATAGGAGATTATGTTAAGCTAAGAAACAACTATGATGATCAGAGATTTTTAAAAATAATGTGTCCTTGGCTGGGCGAGGTGGCTCATGCCTGTAATCTCAGCACTTTGGGAGGCCTAGACAGGCGAATCACTTGAGGTCAGTTCAAGGCCAGCCTGGCAAACATGGTGAAACCCTGTTTCTACTAAAAATACAAAAATGAGCCGAGCGTGGTGGAGCATGCCTGTAGTCTCAGGTACTCGGGAGGCTGAGGCAGGAGAATCGCTTGAACCTGGGGGGCAAAGGTTGCAGTGAGCTGAGATCCCACCACTGCCCTCCAGTCTGGGCAAAAGAGTGACACTCCTACTCAAAAAATAAATAAATAAATAACAGTATAATAATGTGTCCTAAAGTTGACAATTTTTTTTTTCTTTGAGACAGTCTCACTCTGTCATACCGGCTAGAATGCAGTGGTGTGCTCTTGGCTCACTGCAACCTCTGTCTCCCAGGTTCAAGCGATTCCTATGCCTTAGCCTCCAGAATAGCTGGGACTATAGGTGCATATCACTCAGCCTGGTTAATTTTTGCTTTTTTTTAGTAGAGACAGGGTTTCGCCATGTTGGCCAGGTTGGTATTGAACTCCTGACCTCAGGTGATCTTACTGCTTTGACCTCCCAAAGTGCCAGGATTACAGGCATGAGCCACCATGCCCGGCACAACTTTCATAAACTTACTTTTTTACAGGAATTTCTTGATTATTCAGTTGTTCAAATAGCTCATCTAAACCATTGCTGTTACTCAGTAGGTTGATCATTCTGTAACATCGAAGTAATTATTATACTTTAAGCAGAAAAAGTCCAAAAATTATATTATTAAAAATCACTATATTACACTAAATTTTCTTTCAAATCAGACCTTCAAAGAATGTCATAAAAGATATTACAATGAATGTCAATTATATAAATAGGTCATGATAAGAATTTATTTATATGAGTAGGTCATAACAATAATTTAGCAAACCATTTGTTAAATACACAATTATTTAAAAATACACAAAAATCCGTGAATATTGTCTAATTATTTTTAAAATTAAGTAGCGTATAATACTTAACTTCAAACTTTGAAAATGGGAGCTACTTATAGCATGGGATAATATATATGAAAGATAAGTCATATGATCCTACAGTTCATCCAGATCATCACATACGACCAGGATTTTGATACACATTTCATAAATCATACACATCAATTTATGAAATGGTCAGGGAAATGGAGGTTCTAGGATTTATGATCTCAAAGCTTTCTTCTTTCAGTTCACTTAGTCTCTTTGTATTGATGCCAATGAAAATACACATCACTACAGTTTTATTTTGTGTAAGTTCCACATAGGTAAAATGTGTCTACAACTTTCCCTGATAATTTTGCCTAGTAATCTATGGTCCTATGGTACTGTGTGAATATAAAACTCATCCACTACAACCCCACAACCTTTACAACTTTCCTTTGTGAAAACATTTTGTGCCTTTGAAGTCATTATCTAAGATCTCTGCTTTCTGTTCTCAAGTGGTTTCTAGCTTTGGATAAATCTCTCTGAACTGGGTTACATTGCTATCTACTAAAAATATTTTACATTTCAATAAGAGCTTTAAAGATTATATCTATTCTCTCTTCGTGCTATAATTTTCTGCCTCTAAATCTAACTAGTCCTTTTTTCCCATCCATAAATCCAATTTAATTTATACCTCTCCTTTCCATTATTGATTCTTGTCACTTTCATCATGAGGCTTTTATAAGTTCTACTGTCTAGTGTCTAGAGATAACACTCCCGCATTCAAAACCCTATTTGTCTTAAACATGTTGACGAATACTATTGGAATTATAAAAATATTGCAGTAAGTACAAAAGTTCTGTGCTATATATTTTATATTCTGAGGAACATAATGCTTAAATGTTTTATATTTTAAAAAACTCATTTGTTACTTTTATAATTCTTTCAAAACTTCATTATATATACTTAGAAAAGATCACTTCAAGTAAAGAATAAAAACTGCTTAAAAATAGGTTATTCTGCTTTATTATCATCAATTAAACTGTTCTCCTGCTGAATATCTCTGGATAAATCTTTTAAACTCTCTGTGCTACAGTTTTTCCATCAATTATATGATCATAGAAATTCTTACTCTTTTAACATGGAGGTATTGGCAGAATTAATTGAAAATTTTAAACAAAATGAATTACTTCAATGCAAAGCATTATAACAAAAAAGATCATTTTCCATGGGTAAGATTGTAAAAGCAAATACAGGGATGAATATGTGTGAACCTCAAATGGCCAGCAGTAATTTCTGAGGATCATTTGGGAGATTTTATCCGGAGCTGACTATAAAGAGAGAATTGACTTTTAGAGTTGATTGTTTTCAACATTGTTTAACCATAAGAAAGAAGATTTATAAGAAATAATTCAGAACCAAGATTAATTAAAAGATTTCCAAAAAATTGTGTAGACTACTGGCCTTCGTGATGTTAAGAAAAACAAATGAATGTTCTACAACATTCAGCATTAAAGCATTATTCTATAATTATTTAAAGTCATTAAATCTAGTTCAGTGTTCAAAGGGAAATTTCTATTTTCATTAAATGATGGCCACAAAAAGACTCATGAATTGATGTACAGTCATGTCTAACACAAATGTTTTATGATTCATAATTTTCACCATAAATAAGTACATACATGCATATATACTTTGCATACAATTAAATCAGATTGTGATTTGTTATCAGATATTTGTTGCTGCAGATTTTCCTACTGTGACTCAGGACGAGGCATAGCTTATGGTGCTGGCAGTTATCTTAATTGTGAAATGATGAGGAGGTATTTGTGATAGAAAGATTTTTTTATACAAATATGAAAAAAATATACTAATTATTGTTACTTAACCATTTTTAAAAAGATGTCTTTTAGTTTTACCATTCTCTGGTATAAGAGATGATATAGAAAGAAATTAGTAATGTTTATGTGTTTTTTAAAAAACTGTATTTTTAAAATATTTTTATCTGAAGACAGTGAAATAAAATGTATTTAAATACAAGGTAGAGGTTATTGCTTCCTCCAAGGACTTCTTTCCTCAAGGAACATTGAGGGTGACATAAATTTAGGAAAGATAATATCTATTTTTAAAGAACTTACAAATAAATTATAAGTACATATTAACGACTCAATTTGTCAAATCAAATTATAATCATATAAGGCTAGATAACACACATAATGTTTAATTTATGAGAAATAGATGTAAGTTTTTAGATGTATTTATTTAAAAGTAACATAGTGCCTTTTAATAATCTTTCTCCCAAATATGTAATTTCTATTTTAAATATTTCTAAAACATTGGATGGATTAAAATGTTCATCCAATGATATAGCTAATATATATCTCCTATTCAGAAAAAGTAAGAGATTATTAGAAAAGAATAGTTTAGAAAGTTTACAAAGCGGTGAAGTCCTGTATGGTAGTAATCCATATACAAATATTGATCTCTAAATAGCTGTGCAAATACACCAGATTTATGACTGTTTATATAGATATTTTTTAAAATCACTGTTCTGGATATGTGTCTTCTTCCATTATCTTCTCTAAGAGAAATGAGTATTAAATTGCCTAGGAAAAGAGCATCTTAAAACTGAAGATAGATAAAGACACAAAAATGGAATATCTAGCTCTCTGAATCTAAGATATGTAATACATATACACATAATTAAATAGCAATAATAATATAAAAATATTTATGTGTGTTTATGCTTATGTGTGTACATATATAAGTGTGTGTATATATGTGCATGTATCTCTGCATGTAGAGATAGAGATTAGCTATAGATATGAGTATACATGCAATGTAGATGTAGATTATGGTGAATCCTCCTTTTATTGAAGTAGCTGGATGTGCAAACACTTATATGCTATCTTTTTAGAAGGTTGATACTAGCCAAAATAAAATATTTGAAGCCATTTCACATGAAAGATAAAACAAAGGATAGGTAAATTTCATCTTGCTCTGTTGAACAGTAGTATAATAAATGGATCCATGTGGAAGAACTTTTTACCCCTATATTGGACCTGCCAAATTGGCAATGATGGCTTTGCAGACTAAGTAGTGAGTATCCAATTGTCAGATCATTTATTTTTAAAAAAACAAATTGGACCAATTTCAGAAACTGAAGCACAGATATTTTTCAGCTTTTCAAAATAAGAAAAATGTTAATTACAATGTATCTGCAAAACTCCAACAGAAATTGCTCATTGTAACATTTTATGAAAATATATAAAGTTAATAATAACTAGAAGGTACATTAGAACATAATTGGTCCTTACCAAAATCTGAAATGGCTATATTTTATATCCTCAAACTATGTTATTTTTATTTCTTTCTTTTTTTCTTTTTTTTTTCTTTTTTTTTTGGTGTGAGACAAGGTCTCACTTTGTCACCCAGGCTGAAGTGCAGTAGCACTATCATGGATCACTTCAGCTTTGACCTCTCAGGCTCAGGTGATTCTCCCACCTCAGCCACCATGCCTGGCTAATTCCTTTGTATTTTTTGTAGAGACAGGGTTTCTCCATGTTACCCAGGCTGGTCTCAAACTCCTGAGCTCAAGCAATCTGCCCACTTCTGCCTCCCAAAGTGCTAGAATTACTGGCATGAGGCACCATACTAGGCCTAAGCTCTGTTATTTTTAAGATAAATGAGGCAGAAGTTTCAGAACTTTACTCAAATTTTTCTACTGCTCCTTTATTTTCAACACAAGAATTGCACAATATGTGGATAACACCAATTTCGTTTTAACTTGCTGTTTCTGAATTCTTTTCATCAGTCAGGTTGAATTAGGCCATTCTTTGCCATCTTCTGAGGCACTCGATTTTTGTTTTTATTGTACTTTAGGAGGGAATATACTTTAGGTTCTGAGGTACATGTGCAGATCATGCAGGGTTGTTGCATAGGTACATACATGGCAAGGTGGTTTGCTGCCTCCATGCCCCCATCACCTATATCTGGCAATTCTCCCCATGCTATCCTTCCCCAATCTCCCTACCCACCGCTGTCCCTCTTCTAGTCCCTGACAACAGACCCCAGTGTGTGATGCTCCCCTCCCTGTGTCCATGTGTTTTCATTGTTCAACACCCACCTATAAGTGAGAACATGCAGTGTTTGATTTTGTGTTCTTGTGTTAGTTTGCTGAGAATGATGGTTTCTGGACTCATCCATGTCCCTACAAAGGACCAAATTAATAAATGGAAGGCCAATTTGTTTAGTCACTTAAGTATGAATTGATTTTGAATTTGTTTCTGGAAGCCTTGCTTAATTCTGTAGTACTATTTATTTTCATCCAGTTCAAATGCTAATGTGATCAAATTGAGAAACATTTTAAAAAGTACTCTAACCCACAGGAGCCATGTATCAACTATCAAGTTTATATTAAGGTAAACTTTAAGCTGTTATAATCTTTTAATTTATTGCATTTTGAAGAATGATGATTTGAGTTTTTGATTTGTATTAAAATAATTAACTTCTGAAACTTTTATCTTCCAACTTTACGATAATGAGCAAAATATCATAGTTTAAACTGAAATTTAATTACTTTTAACACAAATTCCAAAAAGCATTAAGCATTGTCTATTTATAGTACTAAATCTCCTCTTATTGAATGAAAGCAATTAACCTGCCTCCAAAGAATATTCTATAGTATGTCATAAACCCATGCTTGATAACAACACAAATAATCACAAGCAAATTAATTTTGCTTTCTTACATTCATTATCTATGGAATAAAACCTCATAAGCCATAGATGTCCATGTATATAGATGAATTCTGCTTTGTTTGGAAGAATGCCTAACTTTGAAATGCTATGTTGATGTCTCCTCACTGCTACTTTTTATTAACTGCCCTATTATGTGACAATACTCCTCTAAGTATTCAACATTTATGAGACCATTTTACTCCTAGAAGGGCAAGGATGATCACCCTTGTATTCTAGATGATGAAACTGAGTTTTAAGTGCATATGCTTGAATTTGAACTCAGACCCAATTGATCCTCACCTCACAATCTTAACCATTGTGCAAGTGTCTTTTCAGAGTTAAAATATTAAAGAGATTTTCAAACACAAATAATCTAGTGCTTTTGTTATTAAAGTGAAATATATTGATTAAATCAAATTAGAAAGCAGAAAGGGAACGTTCCTTTAATTCCAGACTCATAATGATGCTAACACTTTCCTGTCTATTTTATCTTTTCTTGGTATAGTAGAACCGCAAAACAGCACAATTATTTGACTCTCAGTTTTACAAAGTTAAAAAGATTGATAATACCTAGAATTTGAAGTATGTGAGGAAAAGGGTACCCTGAGAACTATTGGTAAGAGGATGAATTGATATTACTCTTCAGAATGGCAACTCGACAATATGCGTTAAATTTTAGCAGCATTTATCTAGCAATTTCAGCTTCTAAGAATTTAATTAATAGAAACAATCAGAAAAAGGTACAAAGATTGATGATTAAGGTGTCTGCTGCATACAGAGATGTTCATTGTTTAAAACAGAAAATGGTTTTTAAAAAATAGCAATACATTAATATTCAAAAGTAAATTTTCTGCAAAAATATTACTATTTTTTACCATAGCTATTTGTAATTCTGAGGACAACTGATAACCCTATCATCATAATCTATCACAACCCAAGGAAGGCCTAAATGAGCATCAGAATAGTTAAGTCCATGATATCTCTGGTATCCATGATATTTAAGCTGAGTCCACATCTAAAAAAGTTTAACTCTGAGATATAATCTGAAATCTACTTAGGAGTTAGCAAGAGAAAGAATAGGTGTTAAAACTCTGCTAGGCACAGGCATGACCAGTTAGATCTAAGGGATGAAAGGCAGCCTTGACTATTTAGGAAATAACAAATATCTTGATGTTCCTGAAACATGATGTGGATACACGCCAGTGAAGGAAGATGCACCCGGAGAAGCTGACAGGAGTCATGTTACTTTCTTTCTTTCACCATCGGTAGTGATATTAACATTTACTATTGTCTGTTTTCCATCATTTGAAGATAGTAAAATGTTATTTTATGATTGGAATTAAGTGTTGACAGTGTTATGTTTAATAAGCTAGCTACTTTTTGATTTGTCGAAACCATCTCTCCATCTGATTAAAAACCAACAGAGTTGTTGAAGCTAAGAGAGAAATGTTCAGATGATTTTTTTAGAGAAAAGAACACATGAAGCAACTCCTCTGTCGGTTGTGTGTCTATATCAGTGTTTGGTGGTGTGATAGGTGGGTGGCTCTCCTCATATTTTTCCTAGTCTCGCAGAGAGAGGTTGCTCTAGAATAGCAGCCTCCATGGCTGTGATCCAGCCAGTGTGATTAATTTCTAAATGCAGAAATCAAAGCCAGCTTTAATCAGTTTCAAAGCTATATAGAGATCCAATAGAAGGATAACTCCAAATTAAAGTCTGTGCTGGAATATGGATTTTCTTTGAATAGCTGGATTTTCAAAGAATTTGTGAAATTTTGTAGGTTGATACTATATCTACTTGTGCTACATAATTTAAACATGGTTCATTATGCCCTCCACTGTGAAGCAAGGTTTTCAGGCACTAAGTTTTACGGAGGGATTCCCACACCGAAATTACAGGAAATTTCCTCCTGTTTCTCCAATACATTTTCATTTCATTTGAAAGATAAATATAATTATTGAGAAAAATGCAAAGCTATTTCTGTATGAAAAAAATAGATTGGGGAATTATTGATTTCATGGTATACTAATCATGTGATTTGTGTCAACATTTCCATTAATCAGGATTTCTGTAGCACCTGCAACATGCTAAATTCTGAGGGGAGAGTAACAACCTAGGAAGTCAAAATCCCTGTTTCACGCCATTTATAGTGTCATTTATACTCAGGGAAGCAAGAAACATATGTATTATGTCAGATTATCATAAATACTATAGATTACAATAAAAGGTAGGGCTGAGGGTAGCTGAGATGAGCATATGACTGTGTGTGAATTAGAGATGAGAGTGACTTGTCTGATCAGATGGCAGCTTGGTTGAGACTTGAGCAAAGTAAAGAGGCAAAACATCAAGATAATGAGGGAAAAGGCATTGCAGGGAAATGGGGCTGCAGGATAGTGAGGGAAGTGAGGGGTGATAGTGGAGGAAGTGAAAGAGGTAGAAGGTGCCCCAACTCTGTGAGGGCTCTGAGTTTGGATATGCTCCTAGCAGAAGGGTGGTATGATCTGATTAAATGATCACTCCCATTCCTCTGTGGAAGAGATTGGGTTTGACTGCAGGGAGGGAAGACACAGAGAGGCAAGATAGGGTGGCAGTTAGGCAGACAGGGACGGTAGCTTGGAGTAGAGTATTCATAATGGAGAGATACCAAGTGCAAGTACTGAAAAGATATTTGGGGTAGAACCAAACAGAGCCTGCTATTGGAACAGATAAGGAAGGAATAAAAGATAACACCTAGCATTTGGTATGAGAAACAAAGCAGCTAGCTTATTTAGATGAGGAAGACAGGAAGAAAGCAAAATAGAAGATAATTGAGCAGGGACTGTTATATAACAAATGTTATCATCTGAACACAGCTATTTCCAGTATCAGAAAGGCTACTTCCTAAAACACATGGATTAAGATACTATGTATTGATCAGTTAAACTTAATCTAGAGAGATTAAAAAAAAAAGAAATAAAGCAAGAAGACAGTGAAGGGATTTACATGTTGCATGGTTTTGAACCTTTCATTCAAATATGAAAAGTGAAAACTTTTTCACTGCATTCAGACATACAAATCTTGCCCTGGATTTTAAGGATGATATGGGCATTCACACCACTAGTACCCTAAAGTGTATATATGATAGAGTTTGTTTGAAGAGAATGTATACACTGAGAACTAGGACGATTCCAATGAGCCTAGCTCAATAATCCGTAGATTTGTATTAAAACAGATTGTGTTGAACTGGATTCAGCACAGGAAGCATTCCAGGAAGGAGATCACAGCCCTATATGAATCTACACATTTTTAGGAGTGGAGAAGAGAAGAAAATAAACATCTAGTAACCCTGTGATGATTGGTGCTTCTTGGCCGAGGAAGTGGCCAAGTAAAAAGTAGAAAGCTCCTGAGCTCACCCTCTGGTCCTGTTTCTTGAGCTAGTTCAGGTGAGCTGAGGCAGTTTTTTGCTAAGTCACTGAAAGGATGGAGGAAATGAGCCATCAGGGGTATCTAGAATTTTCTCTCCTTACCCTGATTAGACTTCATTCTGCCATTCATTGGCATTCACACTTTCTATTGTATGTAGGTTGACCTACATAGATGCCACCTCTACAGATTCCTTTTACAGGCATGTCCCAGTCAACCTATAAATCTTTAGCAGCATTATTTTCTTTTCAATTCTTTTTAATTAACATCATATTCTTCTTAATTTTGGTTATACAAATTTACTTTTCCTTCTGATACTTAGGAAGACTCAAGCCTGGGAAATAGGCAAAAAAATGAGTGTGTATATATATATATATATTTATATGTTTATGTATATATTTATATATAATTATATATAAATATATACATAAACATATATATATATATATAAATTTAACAGAATAACCCGATAGACATAAACAGAATAACCTGATAGACATAAAAGGTTTATGAATAACCTGATAGACATAAAAGGTTTATGAATAACCTGATAAACATAAAAGGAGTGACCACATTTTGCTTTAAACATTTTTTTCTACATCTGAAATGGATAGATAGTTTACTATTTGTGAAGAAGAAAATGTGGCTGTACATTAAATTTTCCAAATTAATGCTGTTACACGTCGTGTGTAGCAAATATTGATAATCTGTTAAACCAGGCATGTTCAGAAACCCTATTAAACCTAAAAGAGAAAACTAAGTTTATTTATTAGACAATTCACAAAGTAAAAACATTTTTTAAATCTTAGATGTAATTCATTGAGAATAATGTTTTTGTATGTACTAAATAATTAGGCATTTAATACATATGTTAATTAACTAATATTTCTTGAAAAGAATTTAACTCTAGATAAGTAGGGATAGGACTTTATAATAACAACATTGATGCAGAAGGCTAATAAATAATCTAAATAGAGTCATTAGAGCATTGAGATGATTGCTAGTGTCTTATATTCTTGGCAAAGCAAAATTTCTTTCAAAGGTAATACAATTTAGAGACAGTTGATTAGAATGTGTGGCTTTGCAAAGTGAGTTGACATTGGTTATATATATGGTTATGCACCTATAAAGCATATTTGCAACTTTTTATCATGGATGACCAGAGTGGATTCTGGTTAATTACAAATCCACATTAATATACTCTCTTTTTAGTGTATTTTGACGCAATCTTTACCTGTCCTCAAGACAAATGGTATTGACTAATTCCTGTGGTTCCCTTAATAGAACAGGTAGAAATCCATTTGTATTCATTATGGTCTGTATTAATCATTCCATTTCTTACCTAAAGCTATGTCAGGACATATTTTCCAAATCATGATTTCTGCTTGATTTTTCACTAAATTCTAGGCTTGTAGTTTTGTTTGAAAACAAAACTTAATTACAATTTTGAAAAGCATTTAGAAATGCCATCAGATCTTGAACTGATTAAACCACCATTTTGTTATATTAATGTGTTCACAAAATATTACGGACATAGTCATACTTCTTTCATATGTTTTGGTTTTTTGCTTTAATTGTAAGTTACTATTAAATTGGATGAAATTCGAAGCAAGCTTTATTTTTTGAAGTATTTACGATGTTCCGGGTACTGTCCAAGGTGCTGAAAGAAATACAAGCGAAATAGAGCTTTAAGCATGTGTTTAGTGTAATGAAGACAGCACAGAATTTAGTGGAAGCTGAGGACATTTTATTTTGAATCTGCAATGAAATTTGTGTCATATTTTTAACATTTACTTTCTAATATATAGTACGAGGATACTAACAATTACTGATCTACTTCAAATGTTTTGTGAAAATAAAATAACATTTCTAAAGCATTGCATGAGTTACAAATCATAATACTTATATTCACCTAATGTGTTTCACAGAACACTAGTCATTCTATGAGTTCACCAAAAGGGATACTTGGCCAAGCATGTTTGGGGAATGCAGCATACTATCTCTGTTCCACTTGCAGTGGTGTGTGGTGTATTAGCTTTTCCAGGCTCAACAATTTTTTCTAGACTAGCATTCTCCACATTTCTTTAGCTGTACTTTGTCACATACCAATTAGCATTGCAAAAAAAATATTGTAACATAGAAAATACTAAAAAATTACACATTATGTAGATGTTAGTTGTGCTTTTGCTATCATATTGTCATGTAGTAGGAGTAACAGTTTTATTATATGACTAGCTATAGCACACAGCAGACATGTAGTATAATAAAAGCAGTGAAGACTACATCATACTCTCTCATAGAAAGGAAGAATTAACCAGGGTTGTAAAAATCAAAGTAATCCTTCAAAATATTTGAATATCTAACCTGTATATAGAATTAGACTTGGATGCATGGGAAATCCAAGCCTAATCTTATTTAAGGGTTAGATATCCCAACTGTAGGGATATGTAAGCCTAACTCTATATACAGGTTATTTCAAATATTTTGAAGCATTTGAAATATTTATTAATATGTATTAATATTATTTATATTATATAAAATGTATACATTATTTATAATTATATACAAATGTAATATAAATAATATATATGTAATTAAATGGATACAGATTGCACATGTATGTATGTACATGTACATACATACCACCACCACTACGAAAACTATTATGCTAAATAAAAATCAATTAAGCAAAATGTAAATAATGTTATTAGAGAGAACAGAGCTTAGAAATGGGCAGCCTAGTTTGATGAAGTTTGTTTTGTGGCTATGTTAATCTCTACATATCAATTTGACATATAGAAGAAAATACAGACCAGACAAAAACGTCATTGGTTCTGATTAATGAGTCCTGGATAATGTCTGTATTTGAGTTTGAGAAAAGATGGGTTGTGGGTCATTCTCAGAATTACAAAATTAGGGGGAAATTGAGTACCATACAATGATACAGACCTAATGGTCTAAAAATTTCTTTCATTTTGCTATGTAAAATTTGCATTCATCTATATTTAAAAGTAAAATCAATTTAATATATTCATTCTCACCATGTAAATATCAAAAATAGTGAAAAAAGAAACTACATTCAATAAAATAAGAGTTATAGTAGACAGTAGGCAGTCACCTACCCAATAGACATCCTTATTCCCTCTTTAGAGACTATGACTTACATTCCAAAAGCTACATTCATTCACAAAGCAATGAAATTAAAGGAAGGAAACCCCCGTTCCTGATGAAAGAAGTAAATCTTGATTAATTTAGCTAACTATGAACCTTTTAGTCCTCTTGCTGTTTGTTTTAGGAAGAAGCATGCTACAAAGTTTCAGCCACTGAGATATGAGGGAAATGATTTCTTGCCAGGTTTTAAGGGAGAAACAGGGAAGATTGAGTTCTTGTTCTTGTAGATTCTAATGTGGTCAGTTGGAAGATGGAGCTGCTTCAGTCATCTTCAAGGAAGATAGGAGAGTCCCAGGTAACATGCTGAGGAGTATAGTGAAGAAAGGGAAAGAGTGTGGATCCTTGCTGATGTTCTTGAGGTGCTGAATTTAAAATTAAGTTGCTTTGGATGTCTTGTTTGGAGAGGTGATAATTTGTTTTATCATTGAAAATATATTGTACTGGGACTTTATTTACAGCCCAAATCATTTCACTTGATGACACATTAGAGAAGAAAATATCTGTTCTTTGTCCCAGATGCTATAATCTCACATAGCATTTCTTTAATTTGTTTTCTGCATTTTCAAAAAATTGGAGGCATCTAAATTCAAAACCACAATGAACTTAAAATATCTTCCCCAATTAATAGGAAGTGATAACACCTGTACATAGACAAAGAACTCAGGTTACCTTTCTCACTCCTACACCTGCCTTCTTTATATCTCAATCCTTCTTTAACTGATTTTCCCTGAGGGATCTTCCTGGGTTAACCTTGCACAATTTGTCTGTAAAAAGATAGATCAGCAAGTTTTCCAGGTGATATATAACCAAACACTTTCACTTTCTTGAGCAAAGGGATAAATATAGGAGCCATGAAGTCTAAGGGGGTGGTTAAGCATGAGTGATTGGAATCCAATTTTAGAAGGATTAAGTTCTGGCCCTACCACTTACTAACTGTGTGGCTTTGGGCAAGGCCTTTATGTTTCTGTGTCCTTCCTATAAAAAGTGAGGAAATACCGCTGGCATTCACTATTATTGTAAGGATGAAGTGCTTATAAAGGTGCCACCACGAGAGTATGCACTATTAAATACGCAACTAACAAACCATATAGAAGGCTGCCCTTTGCTTAGCTCATTTGGAAACTCTAAATGTATGCCAAAGAATATATATATTTTAAATCAATATATATTACACTCATATTATCAGAGGAAGTAATTTTCCTCATAATCATGGAGCAGTCAGTCACTGGTATTATATCTAAGCAACATCTTATAATAACAATGCTTAATAGCCATATAGTGCATTTATTCTAAGTAACTGGGAGCACTTAACGAATATTATCCAATTAATCATTAGAGGTTCCTGTGTGCTATGCCAGAATTATTATCTCAGTGTTAGTGATAATGATACTGATATGCAAAGCCAGTCATCTGCATGATAAATCCAAAGAACTTCTCCAGCATGTGGCCAGGAATAGAAGCAAAAGCCTGATTCCTTGTCAATGATGCTGTTAAGTGGACCAGATATTCTTGAATTGTTTCTTTCCAAATAACAAAGAAGCATATCTAGTTTCAACTGTTAAAATTGCCAAAAAGACCTAAGTGTTTGTGGACCTCTGACAGCCCCTATTTTTAAGCATATATCTACTAACATTTGGGTTTTAGATTATCACAAATTCTAACAACTTACAACTAACTGCTTCCAACTGCTTCTTAATTAAAATTCTAATTAACAGTCGGTATGGACAAAATAAGTAAAATAAGATAAATGTTAATTTTAAAGTTCAATCTAACTGGAAGTTAGGATAAAAAGTCATACTATTAAGATCATCATCACAAGAAACGTGGTACCTGCTCTCAAATTCATTGAATTTGTGGTTCTAGTGCCAGAAGTTGGATTGTACAATGCTAACCCAAACATATTCCTGTGACATAGAATATTGAGTTCAGAAGTAGACTGGGAAGAATGATAATTAGTGGAAAGCACTGAATTTGAAAATTAAAAAAAAAACATATATATGAGTTAACTCATTATTTGTATTACCGTTTCTCTAAGTGAACATAAAACAAAGCCCTCCTAGCTCCAGTTAATCATTTATTTAGCTGCAGTCAATTATAATTACAACTTAGGATTGTTGTTAGCTTTAAAAAATGTCAAAGAAGTACAATTGCCTTACAAAATCCAGCCTTTAGATATTCAGGAAATGTATGTGGAATGTGAGAAGTTAATTGAATTGTTCAATACCTCCAATTCCCCCAAACTGACACACCTAGAAAATACATGGAGAAAATCACAAACTTAAAGGTTTTGATCATATTATTACCTTTTGCCTTCGAATATTAATATCTTCAGTAAAATATATTCAAGCAAAACAGGTCTGGCTATTATCTTTCCCCCTCTGCAGCCCGAATAATCGTTTCTAGTATTCTGAGGGACATTCAGCTTTCTGCCTTTGTAGGTATGTTTTTCAACTACACATTTCACCCTTTCAGAATTTGCTGGGTGTTAGATTTTGGAAAATTAATCCAAAGATCGTAATGGCAAATAAAACTGTAGTGGGTTATTTCAATTAGGCATATTTATAATAAGCAGTAAAGTTATATAACTTTAAGAAATAGAACACTCATAGGAATTTGGAAGCATTGAATGGAAGCCATATATTGACCAGCATAGAAAGCTATATTTTCAGTACACATAGCTCGAGGTTTTATCCCAAATATATCACTTCCTAAATCTATGACCTTAAGCAATTTAATATACTGTTTTAGAACTCTGGTTTCCTTCTGTACAAAACAGAGGTAACTCAGAAGGATAAGCATGTGACACAGAGAATATAATGAGATGTTATATATCAATTAGCATTGTGCTTAGTCAGTGATATGCTTTCAACAGACAATCATTTCTCTCTCTTTCCCCTTGCATCATAAAATGTAGCCACAGATTCAGCCCTAAAAAGTAATGCCTATCATGGGTATAATTATACTTCAGAATGCTAGATGTAAATTATTTTCTCTTTCAAGTATGATTTTCTCAGAATGAGACTTTCTTGTGAGGCTCGTCAAGGTCGTTGTGTTAAACAATTCTGTCTGCATCCCTAAAGTCAGAGGTCTAACTAGGCTGTATAATAACAGTTTGACTGAAAAGGCACTATGCAAATCAAATGCATGCTGTCACTGTTATGGATAAGACTGTCCATTTTTAGACTCATAGGAGGTTTCTCAACTGTAAGGAAGAACTTTGGCTCAGTAAGCAGGTTAGTGTGATTGATATTTTACTATGCAAGAGAGCAGAACAGAAATGAGTTCAACTTATAAAGTGTAAGTTCTGTATCTCTCTTTATATGCATATATAAATATGAGTAGAAGAGGATAAAGTGAAAAGGAGGAAAGGTAAAGAGAGAGAGAGAGTGTGTGTGTGTGTGTGTGTGTGTATGTGGAAACACACAGAACCAAAAATAGGACAGAAAGGCAGAGAAAGAGGAAGACAGGCAGACAGACATAGGAGGAGAGGGAAACAGACAGGTCTGAATTAGACTAGAGAAATAGAGATTGGATGGACAAAGAAGCAGAAGGACAGAAAGACAGAACATGCTTGTAGCTGTACTTTTTTCTCATCTGAGAGAGGAAAGAAATGATCCTTATTCATCCTTAGTAGAGCATAGTTATTTTCAAAAGGAGGTCACCGGGGAAGATGTGTGCCTCACAGCAGACTGCTGTCTCTTTGTGGTATTTATTTCAGCAGTGTGTGCCCTATGCACACATTACTTACCTTGATTATTCTTTGAGGGAATATATTAGATCCTTTATTTTTATATATCACATATATCAGACATTGTACCACATAATTCAAAGCAGTACTTGAATCATGTTCAACACAAATAATACGTGTCTATAGGTGAAAACAGCAAGGAGACGCAGGATGGAAAGAAGTTGAACAGTAAAAACCACACAAACAAAAGCCAAATTGTGCTTATTTGCTTTGAGTTTTAATGCAATGAAAAGGAAATGAGAGAAATAAGCATTATTACCATAAGTGTGTATCCATCTGCCTTTGTTAGACTCTAATGTATAACAAACAAATTATTGTAAAATTAAATGACTTTTTCCTTCAACACTTTTACACAGCAAAGTCCATTAAAGATTTCTGACAAGAGCAAAATAAATGATCAATCACTATATAAACAGAAAATACTACATTAGGCAGAGAATTGAGCTCTAACTCTGGAATCAGATTCAGAAAAACGGACAGTGTCCGTGGGTTTAGAGAAGACTAATAGTGTAATAATGGAAGAGGGGAAATAATAGAAAAAAATCAGATAATTTTAATTTTGATTCATTCAAATTAATGCATAGGATAAATATACATATTATATTTATGCACATGAGCATATAACACACTATTCCACAAAGTTATGAGGCATGTCCAGCTAGAATGAAGATGATATTGGTACAGAGCTCACAGTGAATTTTAAAATAAGGAAAAACAAAAAAATAAAAACTTTCTTCTCTGACAATCCTCTGCCTTACTTTGAGTGTCATGAAAATTCCCTTATCATCCTTCAGTTTCTGTGTGTGGCAGTTATATGTATTGAGAGAAAAAGAACCTTATAGAAACAATGGGAAATGTATCCATCTAATTGTGGTGTTTTGACCAGAGTTTGAGGAAAATCAAGATGATTGAGAAAGTAAAGGAGGATGTCACCTTTAGATCAGGTGTACTCATGTGCCAGAGGAAAGCTATTAGAAATGGAATATGGATTTTTAAAGCTTAACTTTAAATGTCTTTAACAAAGCAGACCCCAGGGAGTCATAGACATAATACATCATAAAAGGAAATAGCCAAATCTATGCAAAATAAGAGCATTTAATACTCATCATGATGTTATTACCTATTTATAGCACCATAAATTTATAGTATCTATAAGCATCAAAGTAGAATTATAGTTTTTAATTGTGCCTTTAAAATATATATATGGCCATGCTTTCTTTTCTCATGGTTGATTCCAGGCCTACAGAAGAGAAATGGAGCATGGCAGAGCCATTGAGTCCAAAGAGCTCTATATTTGAAGAACTTGTCATGATAAACAAAAATCAAAGCTTTTAAAGTTATAACTCCCCAGAGTAGGAACAAGCCAAGGACACCAATACCATTACCACTGTCAAAATCTGTCCGTGGCATTAAACTTTTCAATCCACTTTGGTTTGCCAGTGTAAGGTCATTCCAATTCCCTGGGGTATCTTTCTTTCAGCAAGGCTTTGGCTCTTTGTGAGTGATTTACTTGATTGGCATTTACATATTCTGCTGCTTAAAATCATTCATGTGACTAGCATCCTTCAGAGTATAAACAGAGAGATTCTAAGACATTGTTTCACAAACCACATCCATTGCTATATGTGTTTTCTGCTGCTGACTGAAATGGGTCTAATCTAAACAAATTGAGGTCTCTCTTTTCTCATCCTTATGTATGTTGCATGCTTGTCAAAGGTATAGTACTGCAAAGTGTGAATAATCATGTTTAGGCATCTTTAGTATGCTCAATTGAAAAACACTTATTTTCGTTTCAAAATATTTTCATATAAAACATAGAAATTGAAGGTCAACAACTGAAGTTTCTTCTGAAATTGAAGAAATAGATATTTGCACTGTATTACTTATCAGTTAAATGATTACTTCAATTTGATTCAAATTTACTTTAACAGTTATTTTTTTTTGTTTTTTTGAAAAATGTAAGATACAGTCTTTCTAGGCAACAATCATTTCTAAAAGTAAGATATTTTTCAATTATGAGCATTGAATTAAAAATGTATCTCAAATTTGATATGCTAGAGAAACAGCATTTTTATGAAATGAAGTTTTTATTTGTAATCATTTTATAGTTATGTTTTACTATGTAGTTTTTAATTTGTCAAAATATTTTAAAAGCATATATACATATTTTTGCATAACTTGGCAAATGTGTGCCATATAAGGAGTTGGCAGTGCATAATAGTAAAAATGCTATTCTTTGGATTTATTCGAATTGACCTATTTTTAAAATCTTTTTAGCAAACTGCTCGAAACATCTTAATTTGGTTACTGGTAATTTAGAAGGAGAAAATATTTTTAAGAGAAATGTATCCTAGGAAAAGTCGTCTTCTGTTTGCTGAGACGGAGTTCCATTGTTGTTGTCCAGGCTGGAGTGCAATAGCATGATCTCGGTTCACTATAACCTCTGCCTCCTGGGTTCAAGCAATTCTCCTGCCTCAGTCTCCCATGTAGCTGGGATTGCAGGCATGCACCACCACACCTGGCTAATCTTGTATTTTTAGTAGAGACAGGGTTTCTCCATGTTGGTCAGGCTGGTCTTGAACTCCTGACCTCAGGCTATCCACCCACCTTGGCCTCCCAAAGTGCTGGGATTACAGGCATGAGCCACTGTGCCCAGCTGGAAAAATCATCTTAATGGACTAGCAGACAATATGATACGGAGATAAGCAAAAAAAACATTGACTTCTATTCAAGGATGACCAGATATCCAATATAAATGAGCAGCTATATAATTCCTAGTGTCATCATTAAAAAATATTTAGGGACCGGACGTGGTGGCTCACGCCTATACTCCCAGCACTTTGGGAGGCCAAGGTGGGCAGATCATCTGAGGTCAAGAGTGGTAGTAGCCCTCAGGGATGCTGGTTGCTCATTTTTACGTTTTTTTCTTTATTATATACTAAAAAAGGGGTGGATTATTCAGATCATTCATGCCTCCCGCTTTTAGACCATATAAGATAACTTCCTGATGTTGTCATGACATTTATATACTGTCATAGTGCTGGTGGAAGTGTAGCACTGAGGACGACCACAGGTCACTCTCATTGCCATCTTGGTTTTGTTGGGTTTTAGCTGACTTCTTTACTGCAGTCTGTCTTATCATCAAGGTCTTCATGACCTGTATCTTGTGCCAACCCCCTATCTCATCCTATGACTTAGAGTGCCTAACCATCTGGGGATGTAGCCCCATAGGTCTCAGCCTTATTTTACCCAGCCCCTACTCAAGATGGAGTTGCTGTGGTTCAAACTCCTCTGATGTAAGGAAAAAACAAGTAAAACACAGGAAGAGTGTTGGCCACAAATGCTTGGAGTGTGTGTGTGTTTGTGTGTGTGTGTTGAGGGGTGGTGGATATTTGCAATTTTAAATGGGGTCATCATTCACCCATCGAAGAAGTAAGAGTTCAGCAAATATTTAAAAGAGGAAAATAAATTGCCATTGTGTGTATCTCTGAGAAGCACAGCAGGAACACACCTAACAAATTCACGGAACATCTATGAGGCTAGTGTGCCTGTCCTGGAGAAAATGAAGGGAGATTAACAGTGGATGAACTCAGAGAAGTAACTAGAACTGATCACATGGGGCCTTGGGGGCGATTGTCAGGAATTTGACTCTCGCCCTGAATGAAATGTGGATTAGTTGCAGGGTGATGAGCAAAAGAATGACATGATCAGACCAACATTCTAATCAGTCCCTTTGGCTGCTGTGTTGCGAATAGAATGTCAGGGCCAAGAGTGAAAGCAGAAGCATTGTTATGTGGTGAGATGAAAATGTTTACACAGCAGGTCTGCAATGAAATGATGAATTAATTCCCTTTAGCAAGGCAGTGCTCCTGGGAAAGAACCACATTCAGTGAGAAGTCTAATCTCCTATTAAACATCATCATGTTTAATGATAGGCCTCCTGGCAATTAAACTAAATGATTTGTGTTAGGAGGAGAGTCTTGACTATGAAAAGTTTTGGGCAGATGTACTTACTTCTTCTGTAATTGCTTCTGGTAAATAAACCTGGAATCTACAGATTTTTGAAATGGTGATGTTCTTTTTCATTGTAAATGAGGTGACCATGTACTTTATTAGAAATCTCATCTATTACTTGAAATAGACACAGTGGTGAGATGAAGAAATGACCTGGGGAGTCATACTGGTTGTCATAGAATTCTTCCTGCTTCACCTGTATTATGTATTTATTTGTACCCTTGAAATTATTAATAAGCTCAATACTGGATCAGATTTCTAATTAGAAAATGACAATTCGATCCTGGGTGTTGTTACAAATGGCAATAGTCCAGGCAAGAGAAAATGGTGTCTCACGTCAGGATAATTTTAACAAAGATGGTGAAAATGTTCAAATTATGGTATTTTGGGCAGTATTCTAACCATGGAATGGGTGTGGCATGTAAAATAAAAAGAAAATTCAAGAACAACTTAAAAAATTTTGGTCTGAATGGTTGTGAACAACTTAAAAAATTTTTGTCTGAATGGTTGTGAATATCAACTGAAATGTGTAAGACTCCAACTAGGAGTGTGTGTGTGTATGTTTAGATGAGTTGAAGGTGCAGTTTTGCGCATGCCAAGTTTGAGGTGCATTTTAAACATCTAAGTGGTAAATATTTGATACATGATTTTTTGTATTATGTGCATGCAATGTACAGAAAATAAGGGAATCTGGCATGAAAATATGTATTTGAAAGTTGTCATCATATTGAGGACATTTAAAGTCCTGACACTGGATGAGAAGTTCAACCAAATGTATATAAACAGGATGAATGAGGGCCAAGGACTAAACCTTGAGATGTGACATCAAAAGGCCAGAGTGAAGAGGAGGAACCAATGAAAGAGACTGCCAAGAAATAGCCTGCATAAGAGGATGTACTGAGAGCTTGGTAAGGGAAAATAAAATATTCCATGATGTCAGAGGCCCAGCTAAATTGTGGTTCCAGTACTAGAGCAGCAAACAAACCTGTACTAACAGCAAATGATGAGGAGTTGGATGTGGGTGTTTACAGCGTGTCTTCCATACCTGCGACCAGGGAAAACTTACACTGGCAGACCACCTGTGGTTCTTGTCTGGCCTGTATCTAGTTTATGCTTGCCTGGTCACCACTCTGGCACTGGGAGCTTGACCTTGTATTCTCCCCAGTGTTCCAGGGAAAACCCAGCCTGGGGCAGCCCCTGGTTCTTCAGATGGAAAGTACAAATTTAATAAAACACCAAAATAAGGAACAAATTCAAAAACTTTTACTTGTCGACTCCAGACTCTAAGTAAGGAGGTGTGGGAGGGTATAATGAGTCTGCGGGCAGTTATTTATCCTGGAGTCATGGGAGGCAGAAATGAAGAGCCAGACAAAGAGAGAGAAATGGGTGGCAGCCAGCACACTGTATCAACATTGGGGTGTGGGCCCTCGAAGTTCAGGACAAATGACTGAATGCTCCCTTTAAAGAAAGGGGCAAGAAAGCACCGTTCCATCTGCTAGGCAGAACAGAAGCCTCTAAATTTTTATGTTTGACCACCAGTTTAAGCCCTTTGAGTATGCTCTGGGATGAAAAATTGTCAAAGGTGATGAGCCCTGCTTCTGGTATGAGAAAGCAATACTAGTATTCAAAATGGCTGCTGAGGCTACATAAACTTGTAAGAAACTGTTATACAGACATGGCTGGAAAGTGAATGATGTAGCGATTTCAACAAGAGCAGTTTAGTGAAAGATTAATCCCCCATTCTATGATAAGCATATGTGTTTTTAAAAATAATCAAGTTATTATGCATGATGTTAATTTTTAAATGTATATTTCCCTAGTATCTTAGCTTTCAGAAAGCTCCAACATAAATTGAATTCCCAACTGCAGTTAGCCACACTTGAGTGCTTGGATTTCTTTCTTTTCCCCCTTTTCTCCCTCTTTCCTCTTCTCCATCTTTTCTTCTCCCTCCCTCACTTCCTCCCTCACTCACTTCCTTCCTTCCTTCCTTTTTCCCTTCTGTCATCCAGGCTGGAATGCAATGGCACAATCCTGGCTCACTGCAATCTTGAACTCCTGGGCTCAACCAATCTTCCCATCTCTGCCTCCTACAGGCACATGCAACCATGTCTGGCAATTTAATATTATTATTATTATTATTATTAATCTACAGACAGGGTCTTGCTATGTTGTCCAGGCAGGTATCAAACTCCTGAGCTCAAGTGATCCTCCCATTTCAGTCTCCAAAGTGCTAGGATTACAGGTGTAACCTAACATGCCTAGCCAGATTTCTTTCTTTAGGTTCTTTTTTATTATTCTTACAATATGATACTCTCTTTTAAGTGTTTTAGTATTTTAAGTTTTCCAAGTTAGCTCATTTTTTCATAAGGATTCTTAAACATCTACAATTTTTTATCCTTAATTTTCAGAACACAGGACAGAAGAGTAGAGGTGAAATACAAACGTTTAAGGGAACTCCATAATGTAGAGTGTTAACAGACAGAGCATTGGGATTAAAAATCATAGTTGAGGTACAAGAAATGAGAACAGAGAGGATTAAGAAGTGAAGCTTCTTTGACAGCTTAATTCCAAACACCTTTGTATCTTCTCCTTAAATTATGGAATGAAAGATTCAGGATTTGGACAAGGTCACAGAGCATGTGCATTCCAAGGATTATGAGTATTAAATGAAAGCCAGGCAGAGACTCCATGCGGAGCCATGGATGACTTTCCCAAACACAGTTGTCGAGGACCCTCTAGCATTAATCATTTTCTGCTTCTGACTTTGAATATTGCCATGATCTAAATGTTTGCTTTCCCTGCAAACTTATATGTTGAAAACTAACCCCTGTGGTGATGCTATTTGAAGGTAGGGTCTTTTAGGAGCTGATTAGTCATGAGGGTGGAGCATTCATGAATAGGATTAGTGCCCTTAAAATATAGGTCCAAGGGAGTTCAGCTCCTTGGTTCCTTTCACCTTGTGAGAACACAGATTACAGCCAAAAGGTGTGACCTACGAAGCAGGAAAGGGGCCCTCATCAGACACTACATCGGCCAGCACCCTGATCTTAAACTATCCAGCCTCTAGAACTGTTAAAAATAAATTTATGTTGTTTACAAGCTATCCAGTATGTTTTTTTTTCATTATAGCAGCATGAATGGACTAAGATAAATATTACTATTCATTTTGGTTTGTTTCTGTGAGGTAAGACCAAGTCCCATGGACTTGCTTGTCTCAGAGAATGATGTACTTGGTTCACCTCCTTTTGCTAAACAGCATTCATGTGACTACTCAATGTTCAAAAGTCTAGGAGAACCAAGGGCATTAAAAAAGAAAATAAACTGAGATGTTCTGAAAACACCCAGCCATGGACATACCACAGTGTCTCTTGGGAAACACATCTAACATATCCAAAGCAGCATGTTAATAATTTATTTTGTTTTGCTTTATCTTATATTTCTCTAAAAAGAAAGAAAAAAAGATAAAATTCTTCTGTGGACATTTTTCTGCCAGACTGAATCTATTTTCTGTCTCAACTGTATGTGTCAGATGATGGATACCCTATTGAACTGAAGAGTCTTTGAGGAGTTGTGCAACTTTCTGGAACACATACCTGTCTGAGCCAGAACAGAAGAGCAACATATGTTACAATGGATAGGTGAAGTTTTTCTAATATTCTTTGGCCTGGTACATACTTTATTTTTATTCCTTCTATTAACGTTTGTGGTCTCTAGCGTTGTCTTAAAAAATCATACACACACAGGCACACACACACACACTTTTGCTACTGTCTTGATTATGTCCATGTATATAGAGCTGTCTTTTTCAGAAAGGAGTAATAATTTTGATCTTGTTAGTAGCTTATTAATGAACTATTAGACTATTTAAATTATGTCATGGTAAACCTGATTTCAGTATATTTATATTCATCCAGCAGATATGCTGTCATGAAGTTGGTGTATTTAAGCTAAATAGATAAGCATTTGTCTACAAGACAAAAACCTATGTGAGTTTTTGCTGTGGTTGTTATTGAGTATTTAAATACGTGCAATGCAGACAAAATGCATTAAGATGAAAATTTTTGTCTGGTGGGTAAAAAAATGAGCGATAGTGTTTATCAGCAGCAATTAAGTTCAACAGAGAGATGCCAGAGAGGAAATTCATCTGAACTACGTAAGCTACAAACATAGGTCAGAAAGGAGGTAATAGGGTATGGTTTTATTAACACACCTGGCAGGAAAACATGCTGCCACACTACAAAATATTAGAGAAAATTTTACCCATGCACAAGTTTCTAGTTAAAATTTGTAGGCATATCCTCATTATCTTAAGAAGTTTGGAGAAAACTATTCATTTTCAACCTTGAGGCAGTTGGATAAGAGTCACCATATTAAACCAGAGGTGAAAGGCAGTATTTTTTTAATGTTTCCTTCTTTGTGTACCATTGTCAACAGACCCTCTCTTGTCCTGTTTGCTTTTTGTCCTTGCTGTTGAGTGGTGTGCATCGATAGTTTCTTTCTCTTCTAGCTGATTTGTTACCCGGTCTTTGTTTTGCACATGACCTTCCTCATCTATTTTCTCCCTCAAATTCACCACTGCCATAAAGTCTACTCTGCTAGAACTATGGGCCTTTTCAGGAACCTGCATATTCAATAACACAGGGGAACGAATGCCAACAATTTAACTATGCTCAGATTTTTAAATAATAAAATTTTATTCCATATGCTAACTTAATAATGCAAACAAAGCTATTATTAAGAGTCGCAGAATTTCAAAGCTGAGGAGACACCATTATAATTCTTATTTCCATTATTTTTATGTATCACTAGTATATTAGGTAATATAAATAATGACCCAAGCTAGTTTGTCAACAGATTGTAAATCAAGCATTTGTAGAAGTGACTCAGAACACCTGTGAGTGCTTTTGCTGATGCATGGACTTTTATTTAAACATATACTGTCATCATGCAAACGAAAAGTTATTTTGTCATAATGATATAAAAATAAGGTGTACAGGGCTAATATTGGAATGCAAGCCACCAAATATATGGCAGCAGAAATAGGTTTGAAAATTCATTCTAAATAAAGCTGAATTACCACCATGGTATTTCTAAAGAACACCCCCATTCAGCTTTTTATTTGCTCCTGCGGGAAATTAATCTTTCATGATGTGAGTACAAGGTCTTCCTGAATGGATCCTTCGATAAAACGCAGCTGTGTTGTACTAACCTCAGGATGGTTTTCTGGGGACTAATAGAAAATGTTCATGCATCACTTAACAAGACGACAGACTTGTGATAAGTGCTTAGCAAATATTATCTGTTTTATTATATGCAAAAATAATGAGGGGAGCGTGCATATAAAAACACAGATAAAGCCATGTTTCCTTTCCAAATGCTGTTTATCACCAATACTATTTCAGAATACTTTGCAAGATATGGTGAGCTACTGAGGCCAGGGTGATTAGTATTCAAGTTAAGTAGTACTAAGTAGCCTTTTCTAGGTTAATGTTGGTGTATTAATAACATAATCATCTTTCTAAGGAGATTCATTCCAAATTTCAAAGAGAAAAAATATGAAATGGGTATATAACACACTTTAAAATTGTAATTTCCCAGTATTTTACATATGAGGCCCCCATGACTAGGTTTGAATACAACATAGTGAGTTGTAATAATGTGTTCATTTACACCTAGACAATGATTTTCATGAATACAGAATGAAAATTAATACATTTGAATCTCATTATAATCTTTACCCCAGAAAAAAAATTGGAATAAAGTGAATTTGGACTCTGTGCCAAATATTTATTTAGATGAATTTCCAAATAGACCCATGCTTAAAAGTATGTGAGATTTAAATAAGCATATTAAAGACTTAATTATAATTAAATGCCATTGCATTTAATTTTGATTCAAAAAGTCTTCAACATTGCCCCCTTGGTTTTTATTTGTTTTTAGCTGAGCTTACAGCACTAACTAGGAAAATATATGTCAGGTATTATTAGCATATCATAATATAAACATTTATTTGAGATTCAGCTCTTGTATATCTTGAAGGGCAGAATAAAATATAAAGGGATGTTTTTTTCAGATTTTATGAGAGGTAAACTAAATGTCTATCTTCTTGTATATTTTTGTTGGCAAAGAATCTGGATATCCATCTTGAGATCATGTTTCTGAATGACTTTGATGGGACAGTTAAATTTCATTTGGTGAATGACAGCTCAAAAGCTTCAAATGTACCTCGGTTTATGTTACTTTCATTTCCTGGTGTGTGCATAGCTCTGAAGAGCTATGAGAAAATATTATCATTATATGATACTCTTGCACTTCAAGAACACCTACAAAATTACTCTTCTCAGCTGAGACGTAATGAGCTTCCCTTTATGACCAGGTTCAATCTTCTTTCCTCATGGAACAAGTAGAAGGAAAGAGAGAAATTGCTCAAGATGCAAATTATGTGTACTCCTGTGACCCAGGTGAACCAGAACTTACAAACTGCCGGTCAAGGAGATGTAAATTTCTTGTAAGTGGCTAGATCACTAGACTCAAAGGAAGTTATTGATTTTCCTATAGTGTCTCCAATGCAGAAATGAAAGACTTACAAGTTTGTGATGTTCACGCTTTCTAGTCTTACTTTTGTTAAACATGTCATTTTTCACCTATTAATACTAGAGTTCAGATAGCAAAGAGACTCACTGGAAAATACATTGTATTTTTTTCTTCTGGTTATAAAGAAAACAAAAAAGAGGCAGTGAGAAAAATTCAACAGGGTCACAGTGGGGAAAATTTCAACATCTTCCCATCACTATCTGCTTTACTCAATACACATTAACACAGGCTACATTATGCATATGTAAAAAAATGCTTGCCATCTCAGTGAAAAATGGCAGACCAATTAAAATGTCAAAAGACTAAGAAGACAATGTGAGATTAAGTGCAGTTATAATTTTATTTTAAATCTTCTCAGTTCTCTGATGCTCATTGGAGTGCTTTTTAAATGATTTCAAATTTGGGAACTTTAGCAAAACCCAGCCAGCTACTTAGTATCTCATATAAAAACTGTATTTTTCACTCACCTTCCTTCTTTAGCTAAATCAACTGACACATGTAGTTTTTTAATTTTTTTCTCAATGATGTAAAGGCAGAAAATACACCATTATTTATTTTTCTTCCTTAAGTATATGTATACACAATTTTATAAAGTATTAAAATGAGGACTCCCTAACACGAGTCTTAGCATTTTTTTCATCAAGTTGAATAAGACTTCATAGGCAAATACTGTTCAATGATAAAAATCATGTTCACTAAATTGTATTTGAGAAATCTCTATTAATTCTCCTTTTCATATTTTTTCTCATTAAGATGCAATTTAAATGTACCTCTCTTTCATTAGTTGGGTCATTTAAGCTTTGTGGTATTATCCCTTTAATCTCTGAGGAAGCTTAGGTGATATGCGTGTCTACAGAAGAAGGTTCGAAACTGACTTCTGATGAGACGTGTAAAATAAAGAGTGTGCTCATGCAGAATTCTTAGGCCATGCCACACTGTTCCCACTTTAATCATTCTTTGTGAATGCATAAGTGAAAACAGGAATAGAATATTTAATGTTATCTTTTTTTTATGTCAGGAAGTAAAGATGCAAACCTGCACAGCTCCACCTCAGGGATCCCCAAGGGGTACATTTGTGCAGGGACTTAACCTTCCACATCAGGCTCTAAGGAAGCAGAGTAATGAGACCCTGACATGCTACTGGCTGACATATAGGTTTTATTATATTAAAATCTCTGAAATGCCCATAAGGCAGAATGAGCCATTGCATATTTTCTGCTTCTAGAAGCCATAGAATTCCAGTCCATAAACCAAGTGCATGCAGCTCATGTCTGTAAATCTTTTTTAAATCAGTGTTGCCTATGTTTCTTTCTATTGTTTATGAACATATTTTCTTAAACATATTACTCATGCTAATGCAGTATTTCTGAATCCATATCAGCCATTTCTGTTCTGTATAAAAATAACTTTATTTGTAAAAGATATTTAGGTACTTTAAAACATACTATGTTCAATGATCTGTTCCAATAAACCAAAGCCTGCACACACACAAAAAAATCATTCCAGAAAAATTATTATGTTTCTCCAATATATAGACTAGGTTTCATTGTTCTCCTTTATTTAATATTGTGATTAGGTGATACCATGATTAAAAGATCTTTATATCTACTTAAATCTTTAAATTTCTAACTATGTTTTCTAACACTTTCAATACAACACTTACAATTTTAATTTTTTTAGATGTTGAGATCTTGACGGTTCTTAGCTTTCCAATGATATACCAACCCTCCTTGAGCATGGAATAATTGATAGTCTAAGTTGACCCCAAAGATGACCCCTCCAGCAGCAATTTCCCTCCTGCATAATTCCAGGGATTGTCACTATAACAGATTTTACTCACATGATTTGGTCATGTTACATAGCACACTTGACCTTAAAATAGAGGGCAATTGAACCACATGGGTCCTTTATATAAGCAAAGAGTTTTGTCTAGTTGGAAGCAGAAGGGAAATCAGAAAGACATGAGGTGTGATATGGATTCAATATGAAGGCAGTTCTTTATTACAGAAATGGAGGGGACCTGTGACACAAGCTGACAGCAGCCTGGAGGAGCTGAGGTCACTCACAGCTGACTGACAGTGAGGCAAGAGGGACCTCAAACTTGCAACCCCAAGGAAACAAATCCTGCCAATACTCAAGGGGGCGTTGAATCGATCTTTCTATAGTCAGAGGAGGGTGCAGTTGGCCAAGACCCTGATAGTCTTATGAGACCATGAGAAGAGGACTTGGGTAAAATGTGGCAAGCTCCTGACCAACAGAAATTGTGCAATAATAAATCTGTGTTAAGTGGCTAAATTTATGGCAATGCAACAGACAGAAATATACAGAGCTATATGGATTAAGGAAGTTCAATGCAGGGCTCTGTATCTTGAAATTTCTAAGCAATTTTTAAATTATTTTTATTATTTTTAGAATTTTTATCAATGATGCTTTTCCGTGAAGCTTTATTGAGGTGTAACTAACAAAAATTGAATATATTTATGGAATACACTGTGATGTTTTGATATATGTATACATTCTGAAATGATTACCACAATCAAGCTAGTTAATACATTCATCACCTCACATAATTATCTTTTTGTGTGATGACAACATTTAAGCTCTATTCTCTAAGCTAATTTCAATTATACAATACAGTATTACTAACTATAGTCACCATGTTCTATATTAGATCTCCAGAAATTACTTTTTCTGCATAACTGAAAATTTCTATCCCTTGACTGATGACATCTCTCTATTTCCACTACCCCCAGTTCCTGGTAACCACCATTCTATTTCTGCTTCTGTAAATTCAACTATGGATTCCACATATAAGTGAGATCATGCAGTATTTGTCTTTCTATTCCTGTCTTATTTCACTTAGCATAATGTCCTCCAGGTTGTCAAAAATGACAGGAGTTCCATCTTTTTTAAGGCTGAATGGTATTCCATTGTGTGTGTGTCCATGTGTGTGTGACATACATGTATATATACACATGCATATTTGTTTATATAACATATGTTATATATATAGACATATATACATATACACACATATGTGTATATATATAAAACCTTTTCTTTATCCAGTCACCTGTTGGCAGACATTTAGGTTGATTTCATATCTTGGCCACTGTGAATAATGCACGATAAACATTTTTTAATTAAAATATCCATTAATATATATTGAACGTTTACTATGTACCAAGCATTAGGTTCCTATTTACATCAAGTTGCTCATTTGGTCTTTAAAAATACATATGAGATAATACTACTGTAACTCCAACTTTACAGATAAAGAAACTGAGGCTTAGAAGGCTTAAGGAATTTCCTCTGAGTAAACTGGTCACTAAGTTTCAAATCCAAAATATAAAACCAAGCAGCTGGATGGCAGAGCTTATGTATTTACCTCTCCCTTCAGGGTTTCATAGAACTCAGCGTGGGTGACCCAGTTCCAAACTCTAATAGAAAAACAAGCAATGTGGTTAAGATCCTAGATAATACATGGGAAATCTGTGAGTGGAATAGAAACGTCACACAGGATGGGGTGGGAAGGGTGTTTTAGAAATGCATCAAAATCAGCACACTTTCAAAATCAGCATTTGAAATTTATGAAGAATTTTAGATAATTCATGTGCATATTAAAGTTTAATTTGGGAGTATATATTGGTTCAGTCACTGTAGAAAAGAATACAGAGGGTTCTAAAGAATAAAAGAAGAACCACCGTATTACCCAGCATTTTTTTCTGGGTATATATCCAAAGAAAAAGAAATCACCACCCTGTAAAAATATCTGTGCTCACATGTTCCCAGCAGCTGAGGTACAGAAACAACTGAAGCATCCATTAAGAAATGGATGGATAAATAAATGGTGGCATATGTGTGCAATAGAATACCATTCAACCTTAGAAAAGGACATGAACCTAGGAATTTGCACACGGATGAATCTAGAGGACATTATGGTAAGTGAAATAAGCTAGGCACAGAGAGATAAATCCCACAAGGTCTCACTCTTGAAAGCTGATATCATAGAAGCAGAGAGAGAAGAATGATGCTTCCCAAGGGTTGGGATGATTGAGGAGTGAGTAGGGTGAGGAGATGTTGGTCAAAGGATACACAATTTTTATTATATGGAAGAAATACTTCAAGAGATCTATTTTACAACAAGGTGACTATAGTTAGTAATATAGAATTGTATTCTTGGAAAATGTTGAGAGTGAATGTATCCTGTTCTCACAACAAAAGTAACTATGTGAGTCAATACATGGGTTAATTAGCTGGATTTATTCATTCCAGAATGTACACATACTTCAAATTTCACGTTCTACATGGTAAATACATAAAACGTTATCTGCCCATTTTGAACAATTGAACATACGTCATCATTATCCTAAGAATTCCAGAAAGGTGAATATGAATTCTGTGTTTGACACTATGGCCTCAGGCAAGTCACTTTATCCTGTCTTCCTAACAGTTTCACAAGTCCCTAAAACAGAGATCAATCACCAATTTTTAAAAAGAATTTCATTAGGCCTAATGCTCAGCATATTGTCTGCCACATCATAATTAATAAATAGTAAGTCGTTTTAGTTTTGTTTTTTGTTGTGTTTTAATGATGGAGATAAACCAGGGTGAGTGCAGTCTTCAGACTTGTTAGTGATTCCTTCTCTCTGGAGCCCAGCAGTGGCTTCATGAGACCAAGTGTCTCCTCTGAGGATCCAGTCTCCTGGTAGTACAGATGGGCCAGAGAGGAATTCCAGAATGAGACGGGAAAGACTCAGCAGCCCCACAGTTCCGTGAGCTGTTATCATGAAATAGCAGCTTGGAGCTGGAGTTAGTTATGTGCTTGCCTTTCCCCTGAGAAGGGAACTGCACTGATAACATGGAATCGTACCATTTCCCAGCATGTGAGGGTGGTCTCTTAGCATTCTCAAAGCCTCGAATCATAACTATCTGTTTTCAAAAGTTGAGACTATCAGATCACTTACTGTGAAAACCAGAAACATGTTTTAGTCCTTTATGTGAGTAAAAGATACAATAAAATCTTAGTAATTAAATATATTGACTTTAACTGTTTTTACTTATACTCTTTAAAAAGCTATTTAAAAAAGAAAAAAGAAAAAAAAACTGAATCATGGTTTCTCTGTATGTTTAATCTTCAGTCTTGGGATTGCTTCTGAGGGGAAAATTACTTTTAAAATAATTTTCTTTGCAATTAGGAAAATGAGGACCTATAGTCCTAACATGCCCTTAATTTGGGAATTACTTGTTTCACTCCTTAGAGAACAAAATTATTGGCAGTGGAAAAATTGCACACAAAACAAAAAGCTAACCCCTTTGGTGATTTAACCTCTTGAGACAGGATTTCAGCCTGGTACAAAAACTGAAAAGATATTTATCTACAAGTCACAGAATGGTTTGTCAACTTGATACTTTGATTTTTTAAATAAATCCTATCATAAGCCTATGAAGTTCTAAGCTACTGTTTCCCAAAGTGCATTCCTTGACTTAATAATGCCTCCCACTTTCTACTTGTTATGCTTTTCTAATGGTCCCAGCATTTTACATTTATTTGGATTTCATCAGTTTCAAGGCAGTAAAGTGTTCATGAACAGAGGTTCGGTGTCAGGCTGCATGTATTTGAATCCGGGATCTACCAGTTACAGGCTGTGTGACCTTGGACAAGTCATTTAACCTCCCTGTGACTGGGTTTCCACATGAGTAAAAGGGGTGTGGATAGACTCATGGCTTTTATAAGAATTAAATGGATTAATTAATGTAAGGCACTGATGTACAAAAAGTGCTTAAAACACCTTAAGAATTTATGTAAACTGTTAAATCCAGTTTCTTCACTAAACAATTATTTTCGTCATCTCAGCTAAACCCAAGACTATTCTGTGAGGTTGTGCAATGTGTGTGCAGCACGATAGTGCCTTGTGGAGGGAGCCAGAGAGTCTAAAATTCCATCTCTGCCACCATCACCAAGCCATGTGCTCTTAAGCTGGATCTATTAGGAGCTGGTCTGTTTTTCAGATTTGTCCACTTAGAGGGGATATCTTTTTTCAAACCAAGGTTCTAGTAAAGGTATACCATATTAAAATATCTAAACACAGCTCCGTCTGCCCCAGTGCTTATGACTGATAAGATTTGGGGCAATATCTTTTAACAAAAACATCTGATTCCATTTCTTTTGGCCACTTTAGATCTAGGAGCAACCTCACTTTTTCTGTTTTTAAGTATTTATAAAGCTACAGTTTTCTCTGATAGCCAAATGTTAAGCACAGCTATACAAAAATTCTCATGTCTTATATATATATATGTTCTCTCTATATACATATGTTCTATATGTATGTATGTTCTCTATATATTCCATATATATACATATATTTATAATTATATTTGCTGTTCATCCCTAGTTATTGAGTACTGAATACATAGTAGGCTGAAAAACCATAAGATATTCTATTATGCACGTGACTTTGAGGGCCTTGCATTCTTTTCAGAAGGCAGGCACAGTACATTTAAAATAGTGAAACAAATTAGACATTAAATATGTAGCAAATATTAACTCACTTTGTGAATAATTGTCATATTAAAAAATGTTAGTAGACAAGGAAGCCAAACATTTCACAAAAGAATGGAAAGGGAAAAACCAAAAATTTTATAGAGAATATTCATACCCGAGTAGCTATCAATGTAAATACAATTTAGTATTAAAGCTATTTCCACAGTTTTAAATCAAGGATCATTGGAACCATGTACCAATGTGTATCTACTTGGGTGAAATCCTTATTGAATAAATATTTATAAGTGAAATATTTTAAACATGAGTCAATGTTTTTCTGTTTACTTATTACTGACTTGAAGTTTGTTGAGGTTAGAGATTAGATCATTCATGTAGGATATACAGAGACTCTACTGAAACTCAGGTGAGAGCTTTCTAGAAGTTCAGGAAGCAGAAGAAACAGAATAGAACTAGACGGGAAAGCATTGCTTTTTCTGGATTGACTGAGTTACTTGTACAATATAGGAGATTGTTTTAAGATTCTTGCTAAGGATAGCTTGAGATTGGGTCTAGAAAAACAACATATAGGACAACTCAAGTAAAATAAATTGAAGCATAGGTTGAGACCATGGCAGACCTTTAAAAGGGAGTCTCCCAGTAAAGCAGTAGGACATACTTTAGTGCTGTATATTGTATAAGTGAGAATGCAATTTGGAAATAGACATTTTAATGGGTAGACTTGTGTCTTCCCAAGAATACATATTCACATTCTAATTCCTGGTACTTATGAATGTTTCCCATTTTAGAAACAGGGTCTTTTGAGATGTAATCAAGTTAAGATGAGGTCCTACTGGGTTAAGATGGACCCTAAATCCAATGATTAGTATCTTTAAAAGAGAAAGCAGAGGGATATTGGGATACAAAGATGCAGGGGAGTTATGCAAGAAAGAAGGCCATTCAGTGACATAGTTGGAGATCGGATTGAGGCAGCTACTAATCAAGGAATACCGCGGAGTTACAGGAACCACCAGAAGCGAGGAAGGAGACATCAGACAGGTTTTTCCTAAGAGGCTCCATAAGGAACTAACTCTGCTGCTTTCTGACTTCTGGTCTGAACAGTGAGAAAACAGATTTCAGGCCTTCTGAAGTGTAATAAAATCAATTTCTGTTATTTTAAGATGCCAAGTTTATGCAAATTTGCTATGGCAGCCTTACAAATTAATACAGATATCTTCAAATGCATTCCCACCTCTGCCATGTGGTATTAGTTGCTTCTCAAAATCTTCATTAGCCATTTAATCAAAACAAACCAAAGTCCATGATAATTTCTGTGAAGGAATATGGACAGGAGCCACATATAACACACAACTCAGAAAACTGTGACGATTAAGTGACACAATGTAGGCAAGTACTTAGAGTGATTTTGGAAACAGAGTGAATACTTAATAAATGGTAGCTTTTAGTTGTAGAAGTAGCAGTAGGGACAGATGGATTGGGCTCAGAGGTGTAGGCAGTTGGCATATAAAGAACAAACAAGCATCAAAATCCCCATCCCAGGAAAAAAGTCTGTAAGTGCTAAATGGATTTGTAGGTGTTAGTGAAGAAAAGGGGCACTGTGCAGGAACACAGTCCCAAAGGAGCTGGTATACTGCTGAGGAAATCAAAGCACAGAAAAATAACATGATTTGTGTCCTTTTGGATGGAAACCACTGGTGTGAGATAGTAAGGATGGAAAAGCAAAAATCAGCCAACTCTGAGGTTGTGCACAGGTATCCTGACCACTACCAGATGAATGTGATGTACAATAATGATATGGTTTGGCTGTGTACCCACCTAAATCTCATCTCAAATTGTAGCTCCCATAATTCCCACATGTTGTGGGAGGGATGTGGTGGGAGATAATTAAATCATGGGGCAGTTTCCCCAATACCGTTCTTGTAGTAGTGAATACATCTCAGAAGATCTGATGATTTTATAAGAGTGTTCTCCTTTCACTTGGCTCACATTCCCTTTGTCTGCCACCATGTAAGTTGTGCCTTTCACCTTCTGCCATGATTGTGAGTCCTCCCGAGCCACATGGAACTAGGAGTCCATTAAACTTCTTT
>CAUYQU010024507.1:0-40514 GCA_963574635.1 Cheracebus regulus | reverse complement strand
AATCTCTTCCTCTTTCTTTCTCTTTCATTTTTTCTTTCTTTTGCTGTTTCTTTCTTTCTCCTTTTCTCTTTTTCTAAAATCTCTTCCTCTTCCTTTCTCTCTTTCATTCTTTTTATTCTAAAAAAATAAAAAATAAAAAATAAAAAAAAATAAAAAAAAAAAGAAGAAATGACATTAAGAACTTGAGATGTATACATACCATGATGTCAATATGGTATTTTCCTTCATTCTTACAATCCTATGAGATAGGTATTACTGTCATCATTCTTACAATGTTATGAGATAAATACTACTACTATCATTTTACAGATGAGGAAACTGAATAATTTACTCATACAACTACTGAGAGCTGGGATTTGAACCCAGGTCTGATTCCAAAGGTTCATTCTTCCGTTTCTTAATGAGAACCATTTGCCTACATGCCAAGTGCTAGGGTTTAAGCTATTTATGCACTTGGCAATTTCTCTCTCAGAAGCAGCTGCTTTGAGAAAAAGAAGGCTAAGGGGTATACCAGGGCCCCAAGTCAAGCAGTCATTTATGACGTAAGTCCATCTGTCTTTCTCATAGCTAGAATGCATGGAACAAGTGGCAGGGCTTTGGAACTGCTTTTTAAATTCCCTCTGATCTAGTCACTTAGAGAAGTACAATTATATTTGTGTTTTATTTAGATTTTTATTTTTTATATCTATGTATATTTATATATTATTTCTATTATATATAATTAATATACTATATAATACATTAGAGGCATGAACTGTCAAATGCAGAAGAAACTTTGGTAAAGGAGACCCAAAAAGAAAGCTAGCTCAAAGCATGAGTAGTTCACAGAAAAGAGTTCCAGGGAAATGAAATCATTTAATACATGAACACACAGGGTAATGCTAAGGTCAGCTCTGCTTCTGCTGGGCACGCTTCACTCTGCAACTTTTGAATATACCGCAAATAGTCCCACCTCCAAGATTTTGCTCACTTTTTCTTCTCCTTCTTTAGAATGCTCTCCTCTCCTTCTATCTCAGCCATCTTTTAAAGATTGGCTCAGGTTCTACTTTTTCCAGGAAGGATTTCCTGACCTTTCTTCTTCCTGTTAATTCCCAAGGCCTTGAGTCTGCTACACCACCAAGCATCTAGTCATTTCCTGTCTTATATGATTCCATGCTAATTTAAAAATCCAAAATGAAAGTTCTTGAGGACCAAAATTATCACTTCTAATTACAATAATTATACTTCTGAATTTCAATCTAGCACAGGGTTTACTTAGTTCAAGAACACTCTAGAAAATATTAGGGAGTGGCTGGGCATGGTGGCTCACATCTGTAATCCCAACACTTTGGGAGGCTGAGGTGGACGGATCACTTGAGGACAGGAGTTCAAGACCAACCTGATCAACATGGCGAAACTCTGTCTCTGCTAAAAATACAAAAATTAGTTGGGTGTAGTGGCACGTGCCTGTAATCTCAGCTATTCAGGAGGCTGAAACATGAGAAAAGCTTGAACCAGGAGGCAGAGGTTGAAGAGAGCTGAAATCCTGCCACTGCATTCCAGCCTGGATGAAGAATGAGACTGTGTCTCAAAATAAAGTATTAGGGAGTGACTCTAGAGACCATGTAATCCCATTCCCTGAGGAAAGAGGCCCAGAGAAGTAAGTTGACTTGTCCTGATTCACAGAGCACATGATTGTAGTTCAGGTGATCAAGTCTTTCACTCTTGATTATATCCCTGATCCCTACTGAGATTTGACTGGAATCAACTACCTACTGAAATAACAGTTTTTAGCAAAGACTAGATGTGGAGTACAAGAAGAGCAATGACTTGGCTGAAGTGGCAGAGGAGAGAAGTAAAAAGAAAGGGGAAATAAATCTAGGTGGCAGGATTTAGTTTGGGTACTGTGTAATTGTTTGTTTGTTTGAGACAGTCTGGCTCTTGTTGTCCAGGCTGGAGTACAATGGCATAATCTCGGCTCACTGCAACCTCCACCTCCCATATTCAAGCAATTCTCACTCCCGAGTAGCTGGGATTACAGGCACCTGCCACGACACCTGGCTACTTTTTGTATTTTTAGTAGAGACAGGATTTCACCATGTTAGCCAGGCTGCTTTTGAACTCCTGACCTCAAGTGAGGAGGAGACCCACCTCCGCCTCCCAAAGTGCTGAGATTATAGGCATGAGCAACCCGGCCTGGTACTGTGTAATATTTAGACTGAGTATTCACCAGCTGGGGATCGTCGGCAGAAAACAGGATTCCAGAAGCAGGAATACAAGAGAGAAATGGAGAAGTCATGCAGTCCCAGAGCCACCTGGAACCCAATTAATCCCTTCTTGGAAGTAACCATCATCCCCTTCACATGTGTACAGTCCTTCATCAAGCTCTGCCACAGTCACTGTCTCACTGGCTCATCACCCTAAACCCAGGAGCTAAACAGCTGAGATCAGGGAATTAAAAGAAATCTCTGTCAGTGGAAAGAATCTCAGAGGAAGAAGGATTCAGTATTATTTTTCCCATTAACTCACTGGGTGACCCTAGGAAACTCTCTGAGAGTTTCAAGTCTTCAATCTGCAAAATAAGACAATGGTGTATACTCTGTGTACAGATGATGGTAAGAAATACCTTCTGGAGAAGATACTACCTGAAAGAAGTCAGGAGGTATGAATAGGAGTTAACCAGACTGAGATGGGAAAGGGCATTTCTGAAAAAAACAGAATAATCAGAGGCCAGGAGAAGTAAACAGTGTGATCTTTCTCCCAGCTTTCCACCTGCTCAGCAAGACAACCAAACTTCATAAACTCTTACCAGATTCACAAAGCACATGATTGTAGGCAGGAAGGCACTATGAGCTTCAGACTGAGGGAAGACACAAAGGAGAAAATAAAGCAAACCCAGGATCCTGATGGTTCCATATCCCAAGGCTATAGTAGCCCTGGGACTACTGCTGCTGTAGCAAATTTTTTATGATGACTAGAAGTATGTCTGCAGTAATCTGATGAAAACTTATGCCTACACAAAAACTTGTATGTGAATGTTCATAGCAGCTTACTCATAATAGTCAAAAAGTGAAGGTAACCCAAATGTCCCTCAAGTGATCAATAAAATGTGGTACATCCATATACCATTATTCAGTCATAAAGAGAAATGAAGTCCTGATCCATGCTACAACACAGATGAATCTTGAAAACATTATGCTAAATGAAAGAAGCCAGTCAAAAAGGGACATGTACTGTGTAATTCCATTAATATGAAATGTCCAGAATAGGCAAATCCATAGACACAGAGTAGATTAGCGGTTGCCAGGAGAGAAGGGAGAAATGAGGAATGACTGCAATGAGTATGGAGTTTCTTTCTGGAGTGATGAAAATGTATTGGAATTAGTTGTATGGGCTATACAATCTTATGAATATACTAGAAACCATGAAATTGTACATTTTAAGATGGTGACTTGTATGGCATGTGAATTATATCTCAATTTAAAAAAGTGAATGCAATTTAACATAAGAAAATAAAGGAGGAAATATATATAATCAATTCAACTAAGGCAGATAAAAGCATTTGCTGAAATAATTTACTATATTAAGAAAATAAAGGAGAAAATATACATAATCAATTCAATTAATGCAGAAAAAAGCATTTGCTGAAATGTGATATCAATTGTGATTAAAAACTCAGTAAACTAGGATTACAAGGAAGTTTACTTAATCTATAAAAACTAATTACCAAAAATGCTGGAGCAAACATACTTAATTCTGAAATGCTGAAAGCTTTTCCTGAGATTAAAAACAAGAGAAAGGTATTCTTTCTCATCAGACGAATATCTTCAGTACTATTCTATTCATCATAGTACTGAAGATATTAACCAGTGCAATAACCAGGTTAATATCTTCAGTACTATTCTATTCATCTAAGTGCTGAAGGTATTAACCAGCACAATTAAGCAAGAAAAAGAAGTAAAAGGAGAAGAGATAAGGTGCTAATGTCTGAAAAATCATGGCCGAGCACTGTGGCTCACACCAGTAATCCCACCACTTTGAGGGGGGATCACCTGAGGTCAACAGTTCAAGACCAGCCTGGCCAACATGGTGAAATCTCATCTCTACTAAAAATACAAAAAAAAAAAAAAATTAGCTAAGCGTGGTGGCATGCGCCTGTAATCCCAGCTACTTGGGAGGCTGAGGCAGGAGAATCGCTGAAACCTGGGAGGAGGAGGTTGAGGTGAGCCAAGACTGCACCACTGCACTCCGGCCTGGGTGGCAGAGCGAAACTCCATCTTAAAAAAAAAAAAGAAAAGAAAAATCTTAATGTCTCTGAGTAGGTAAAGATTTCAAAAACAGAACCACAAGGCATTAGAAAGGAAATAATTAATAAATTTAATCATATTAAAATTCTGTCTCGCATCATGCCAAGCATCTGTCTAAGATTACAGGGGAATTTACTTAATCTAATAAAAGGTAAGAGCACAGTAGAAGATATTTATAACATCTATAACTGACAAAAGATTTATATCTAAATAAGAATTCCTACTATTATATTAAGCATTCTTGGCTGGCCATGGTGGCCCACACTTGTAATCCCAGCACTTTGGGAGGCCAAGGCAGGCGAATAACCTGAGGTCAGGAGTTCAAGACCAGCTGGCCAACATGGTGAAATCCCGTCTCTACTGAAAAACACAAAAATTAGCCAGGGGTGGTATCGGGCACCTGTAATTCCAGCTACTAGGGAGGCTGAGGCAGGGAGAATTGCTTGAACCCAGGAGGCAGAGGTTGCAGTGAGCTGAGATTGCGCCATAGCACTCCAGCCTAGGCGACAGAGCAAGACTCCATCTCAAAGAAAAAGAAAAGAATTATTTAACTAAGTTAAGGAAAATATATGTGCTTTGTTAACTAAAGAACTTTACAAACATGAGTTGTCTAATATAAAAAACTGTTAGGTTTCTCAACCCATTCATTAAGATAGAGAAACTGTGGCTGAGGCAAGAAAGAAGAAAGAATCATTTTGACTTCATGTACCTAGAGATCTTGGGATTGAGAAAATAAAGTGGGAAAAGAAGCTTCCAACCTCACCCATCCCAACTTTAACCCTATCTTTGACCTAGACCAGTTAGTTTTATGATAGCATGGGAAATGAGGCTGACACTGCAAAATCCCATGTCTCAGTATAGCCATCAAAGTTTTAGCACAAATCACTGGCCAATTTTTAAAAATTATTTTTAAGCAGCATCTCTCATTGGCTCCACTAAGCTAATCTGAGCTCAAGGCAGTAAAACATTCCAAACTTGGAAAGATAAACACTGACATAGTCCAATGTTAAAATTAACTTTGCTAAACTCTTCCCAAGCTCAGAGAATTCCACTTTGCTTGTGAAAATGCAGCCAGAAAAAGATTTCAAACTAAATGCTGAAAGACTTCTTAGAATAAACCAAAGGCTCCAGATCCTAACCACAGGAACCAGGCTTTCCCACATGGAATTCTGCAACTCAACATCACCTATTACAGGCCCTCAATTACAGCTTCTCTTTCCAATCATTTATGCATCCCCCAGGCACATACTGAGGCCATGCTGGAGAGGTTAGCATTAGGTAATGCCCAAAGACATTCTACCCACTGGCAGCTCAAATCTCAACCATTACTGCAGCCCACAGACAACTCTTCTTTCTCATCTCCCAAAAATCTCTCAAGAGACCCAAGATGACTTCTCTAGAAATTCTGACTCCAAAAGTCTGGATGGAAGCCAGGCATCAGTATTTTTTATTTTATTTATTTATGAGACAGAGTTTTGCTCTGTCACTCAGGCTAGAGTACAGTGGTGTGATCTCAGCTCACTGCAACCTATTTATTTATTTATTTTTGAGACGGAGTTTAGCAAAACTCCATTATTCAGCCTGGAGTGCAGTGGCATGATCTCAGCTCACTACAACCTCTGCCTCCTGGGTTCAAGCAATTATCCTGACTTAGCCTCCTGACTAGCTGGAATTACAGGCGCCTGCCACCATGTCCAGCTAATTTTTGTATTTTTAGTAGAGATGGGGTTTCACCATGTTGGTCAGGCTGGTCTCGAACTTCTGACCTCAAGTAATCCGCCTGCCTTGCCCTTCCAAAGTGCTGGGATTACAGGCGTGAGCCACCATGCCCGGCCAATTTTTTGGGGGGGTGGTGGGGGTAATGGAGTTTCACTCTGTTGCCCAGGCTGGAGTGCAGGTGGCACAATCTTGGCTCGTGGCAACCTCTGCCTCCCAGATTCAAGCAAGTCTCCTGCCTCAGCCTCCCAGATACTTGAGATTACAGGTACCCGCCACCACACCCAGCTAACTTTTGTATTTTGTAGACAGGGCTTTGCCATGATGGCAGGCTGGTCTCGAACTCTCGACCTCAAGTGATCCGCCTGCCTTGGCCTCGGCCTTGCAAACTGCTGGGATCACAGGCGTGAACTACTGCAACCCCCAACCTCCTGTATTTTTTAAAAGTACCATGAGTGAGTACAATGTGTAATCAGAGTTGAGAACAACTGAGAGAGATAGTTACGTTACAGTGGAACAGACCATTTAGGAAGACTTAGTACCACCCTCAGCCCTCCCACTTCCCACTTTTGAGACCCTAAGCAACTTATTTTTCTCTAGGCCTTAGCCTCCCCAACTAAAAATGAATTGTTGTAGATATCAAAAAAACAGGTTTCCATTATTATTTTTTTAAAACCTCATATTTATATTCTATCTTAGTTAAGAAAATGCTTTTATATTTACTATGTCAAATGGCAAAAGCCTACTAATGACATAGGGTGAATGGGAAGTGAGGATATTGCAATTAAAAGAAATTAAAAAGCATAACTATATAACTGGCATAAATGCTCAAATACTACATGAAGGGCATACCACTTCAAAGACTACCAATATTGCTGTGTATCCTGCTAGGACTAAGTTGAGCAGATTACTGGTTGAACAAAGGCTCCAAATAAAAGAAAAATAACTCAGATTTCTTTCATTTTGATGTATGCATTAATTTTAGCCATCAAGGGTCTTAAAGCAAAGGGGCGAAACCTATGTACCCAGGGCAAATATAGAATATCTATAGCCAAAGGATGAAAGATTGTTAGATCATTTTGCGAGAACAACTTCTAACTCTGTATGTTTTCTACCTCTATGCTTTCCAACCTATAGAGATGTAGTTTTAATCTTGAGGCTATGAGATGTATTTTCAGATCAGATTTAGCCTAGTGTTACTCAGCTAGGATTTTCTACAGCTCTATCACTGAATAAAGTATGTTACAGTGGCCTAGTTTGTTTTCACCTATACAGACAAGCCTGATCTAGCCACACCTTTGCAATATCTCATTTATGTAATTATAGGATTCCAAAGCCAAAAGAAACCGTACATGCCTACTGCTCTGACTCTCTCCTTTTTTAGACGAAGGCAGTGACATATACAGAGAAATAATTGACCCAGATCAGACAGCCAATTTATGGTAGAACCAAGACTATAATCTCAATATCTGGAACCCCACTTTCCCATGTAGCACATAAGATTGCCCCTTCAGGTCCCAGTGATGTCTGAAGGCTCTGCTTCCATCTGCTGTTTCAGACAGGAATCTTCTTTTTCAAAAATCAGCTTTATCAAGATATAATTCACTTACCAAACAATACACCCATATAGTGTAAAATTCAATGGCTTTTAATATATTCAGAGAGCTGGAAAGGCATCACCAAAATCAATTTTACAACATTTCATCACTACAAAGAGAAACCTCACCCCTCTTAGCAATCACCTCCTAGTTTTAATTGCCTCTCCCTCTCTGCAGCCCTAGGCAACTGCTAATCTACTTCCTATCTGTGCATTTACCAATGCACATTTCCTAATAGTGGAATCATACTATATGTGATCCTTTGTAACTGGCTTCTTTCACTTAACACAGCATTTTCAAGGTTCATTCATGTCATGGCATGGATCAAAACTTCATGTCTTTGTTATATTCCATTATATGAATAGTCCACATTTTATTTATCTATTCATCAGCTGATGAGAATTTGGGTTGTTTCCACTTTTTGGCTATTAGGAATGCTGTTATAAACATTCATGTACTGCTGGTAACTCTATGTTTATCTGTTTGAGGAACTGCCAGACTGTTTTCCACAGAGGCTGTACCATTTTACATTCCCACCAGCAATTATGAGGGTTGCAATTTCTGCACATCCTCACTAACACTTGTTATTATCTTTTTTATTATAGCCATCCTAGTGAGTGTGAAGTGGTATCTCATTGTGGTTTTGATTTCCACTTTTTGTAAATCAGTGGCTAATGATTTGAGCATCTATTCATGTGCTTATTGGTCATTTGTACATGTTCTTTGGAGATATATCTATTTAGATATTTTGCCCATTTTAAAATTATTTGTCTTTTGGTTGTTGACTTGTAATAGTTCTTCTTTATATATTTTAGATATGTGTCCATTATAAAGTACATGATTTGGGAAAATTTTCTCTTTTCTGTGTGTTTTTGCTTTCTGGATGGTGCCCTTTAAAACATAAATGTTTTTAGTTTTGATGATGCATACTGGATGAGAATCTTATTACCTTCCTAGTTTGAGTCAGCAAGAACAATTTAAACTTTTTAATTTAAAAAGTCCTCTTTCACCACACGTAGACACTTGGGCTGAAAGCCTATTTATTTATAGAGATCAAGAACACTGGTTAAGATAAAATATTTTTTAAAAATACACATCTAAATTGAGGGATAAACAAAGTGGCCACATATGCAGAAGAAGATTGCAGGGCATTTACCTACCACTGTCTCAGATCATACCCCTTGTACCAAGGAAGTTAGCAGCTACTATATGAATGAATTAGTCAGGAAATCAAAGTTAAGCAACTTACTCATATCTTTTATTTTATTTTTATTTTTATTTTGAGATGGAGTTTTGCTCTTGTTGCCCAGGCTGGAGTGCAATGGCACGATCTTGGCTCACTGCAACCTCTGCCTCCCAGGTTCAAGCAATACTCCTGTCTCAGCCTCCTGGGTAGCTGGGATTATAGGCACCCACTACCACACCCAGCTAATTTTTTGTATTTTAGTAGAGATGGGGTTTCACCATGTTGGCCAGGCTGGTCTCAACTCCTGACTTCAGGTGATCCACCCGCCCTGGCCTCCCAAAGTTCTGGGATTACAGGCATGAGCCACTGCGCCTGGCCTATTTTATTTTTTTTAAGACAGGATCTCACTGTGTCACCCAGGCTGCAGTGCAGTGGCATGATCATAGCTCAGTGCAGCTTCAAATTCCTGGGCTCAAGCAATCCTCCTGCCTCAGCCTCCCAAGCAGCTGGTACTACAGGCACACATCACCATGCCCAGCTCTTTTTTTTTTTTTTTTAAGTAGAGACAAGGTCTTGCTATGTTGCCCAGGCTGGTCTCAAACTCCTGAGCTCAAGCGATCTTCCCACCTGAGACTCCCAAAGTGTTGGGATTACAGGCATGAGCCACTGTGCCTGGCCTTCTTTTCTATCAAATCTCACAAACCCACAGGGAAGGTAGAGTAGATACAAGCCCAACGTACTCATTAAAAGTCCTTAATATTTCTCATTTCACTTATACAACAAACATTTACTATACATGACATCTGCTTATAAGACGTATCTATATAAAAAAACACAAATGCAATGTGTTCAAAATCATCATCTTCCCTGCTCTCCAATCACCAACACCCCTAATTCATTCCTTCTTTCTGTGTTCTCTATTTGGCTAATGATACTACCATCTACCATCTCCCCTGATCTGTAGTTAGGCAATTGTGTTTTTCTACATAAGATATTTTCTGCAATTCACCATTGTGCTAGTTGTATCTGCCCTACTGTGGCAGGTTTATATACAAAAAACGTGTCTCAGTTCTGATTTTACCATGTAGTCTACTAGCTATGCCTCCCACTTTCTATTCATCAACAAAGGAGTAAAGAGACAGAGAACTAACATTCAAGTACCTTCTGTATAGAAAGTACTCTATTAGGAACTTTGTATGTAGTCTTCACAACAACTCTGTGAGCTAATATCTCAGTTTTAAAGATAGGAAACTAAAGGTCAAAGCAGTTAACTGACATGCCTAAGATCACAAAGCTGGTAAGTGATGACCCAGCTCCATCTAAATCAGAAGTTCATGAAAACTACCTACACACAGAAAGCCAGTATCTTTAGCATGCCATAAGAACAGGGCCCAGGAAATATACGGAGAACTTTACTTCAGAGCAACAGCCACTTAAATCAACATTTTTGGTATCAAACAAAAGACATCTTTTGTTGTGGACACCAAAACCTTTATTTTACAACCTTGTCCACAAGGATCTTGGTGACCTTTTCATGCATACTGTTAAAATCCTGATTACTCTTCCATTAATCGAAGTTTTATCAATAAAAAGGAAATAAGCCTGCCCAGTATGATTTATTCATAGTAAACTCATGCTGAATCCTAGTTATCTCTGCATCTTTTTCTCAGCTGTTACTTGCCATTCTTACTGATACATAGTCCCCGAACCTAAAAGTGGGACTAGGAAGTCAGAATAAAAAAAAGGCAATCAAGATTTTGGAAAGAAAATATCTCCAATTGAAACTAATTCTGGGGTAAAAAAAATCCAAATAAAGACACTTCAATTTTTCTTACATTTTGTGACTTCATAAACAGTTTAAGAACTTAAAAAGTAAATAAATAAATCACTTCAAATTGTCCCAAATCTGGCAAAAGCATAATTATTCTCTCACAATTTTGCTCAGATATAGTTAATAGAGTATAAAAATAGGTTTATTTTCCATTTGGCTTCAGCCATTTTAGGAAGAAAGGGAAATATTTAACTAGACAAAAAAGCATTAAAGAAAAATTAAGTCAAAGATGATAGATCTTTTATCCAGGTAACTCAAAATAATTTTTTTAAAGCATACAAATGATGAGAAGAAATCAAATACTGTACTTTTATCTCCAGGTAAGATGGATCTGTAAAATCGGTCCTTCTTTTTCTTCTCTTCTGGGTTTGGAGGCAGAGGTTTAGAACCATGGTTTAGGGTTCCAGCATCTTTGCTGCCGGCTCCAATCATGGTGCTGGTATTTCTCATCGGAGGGGCTGGGGGTTTGTCTTGAATGTCTAGGCCGTTATTTGACATTGTCACCACCAGCAGCAGCTACTAGAATCAGAAATAACAATATAACTCTCTTATTATTTTTGACCAAAAGGAAATACATGTTTTAAAAAAAATGCAAAGAATCCAAATTATACAGCCCTTCCTTCAGGGCCCAGCTCAAGCCTTCCACTGCACACCAGGATACTGCTAATCTATTCAGTCAATAACACTCACGTATTATAAATGCCTACTATGTGCCAAGCACTGATGAAAAATCACAATATCTTGCTTTTCTCTGCATTCCCATTCTGAGACATTGAAGAGCAAGGAAAACCACCATGATGTAGTTGAAAACAGAAATTTGGCCTAGCAAAAACTAAGTATGAATCCCAGTACCACTTACTGACTTTGGAGAAATTCTTTAACATCTTAGGTTTCATGTATTTATCTATATGAAGATTAAATAAAACTGCTAACAACATTCCACATAGTGAATTCTCCACCAACCTCTAATTTTATAACCTTAGACAACTTACACTTTCCCTCTCAGGAATGGACTGTATCAAGGGTCAGCAAAGCTGCTGTTTTTGTAAACAGTTTTATTGGAACACAGCCTCACCCATTCACTTATGAATTGTCTATGGCTTTTTTTACCCAATACTGGCAGTTTAGTAGCTGCAACAGAGACTGCATGTCCACAAACTTAAAATATTTACTATCTTGCCCTTTACAGCAAGTTTGCTGACCCCTGAAACTATATAATCTCTCCAGTATCTCTCTCCTCTAAAATTCTACCTTGTTCTTTAAAAAAAGAGATGGGATTCTTGCTGTGTCACCCAGGCTGGAATGCAGTGGTGCAATCACAGCTCATTGCAGCCTCAAACTCCAGGGCTCAAGAGATCCTACCACCTCCGCCTCCAAAGTAGCTGGGACTACAGGCATGCACCACCACACCCGGCTAATTAAAAAAAATTTTTTAGAGACAGGGGTCTCGCTATGTTGGCCAGGCTCATCTCAAACTCCAGGTCTCAATCAATCCTCCCACCTCAGTCTCCCAAGCAGCTGGAATTACAGGCGAGAGCCACTGTGCCTGGCTTTCTTCTTCTAAATATAAAATAGTCAATGCAATAACCATCCTGTCCTATATGGTGTAGAATTTACTGGCAAATTCTCCAGTCCTTCTGAGAAACAGAAGGAATAAAATCTAAAAGATGGATAGGCCGGGCACAGTGGCTCACACCTGTAATCCCAGCCCTTTGGGAGGTAAAGGCGGGTAGATCACTTGAAGTCAGGAGTTCAAGACCAGCCTGGCCAACATGGTGAAATCCCCTCTCTACTAAAAATACAAAATTTAGCCAGGCATGGTGGCAGACGCCTGTAATCCTAGCTACTCAGGAGGCTGAGGCAAGAGAATTACCTGAACTCGGGAGGCAGAGGCTACAGTAAGCTGAGATCACACCACTGTACTCCAGCCTGGGTGACGGAGACCCTGTTTCTAAATAAATAAATAATAAAAGATGGGAGGGAAATTCCCTATCACACATTATCAATAGTTTTAATGAAAATATATTACCTTAAAATAAATGTCCTTTACAATGGATAGATATGAATATATCCAGAGTTAAAAATATTTCTCATTAGTCTTCCATGCTGCAGTAGAAATTATATATTTAACCATGAGTATGTAAAATACAAGCTCCTTGGAGTTAAACACAACAGTGCTTTAGCAAATAATGTGTTCAAAAAACCAGCACAATAATCACCAAGAGCTTTCAGAAATATAGATATCCTGTTTTGCCCCCATAAACTTTGATTCAGAATGGCTGAATTAAGGCCTAAATTCTGTATTTGGAAAATTAGTGATCCCACTGCCAGTCAGATTTGAAAACCACTACTTCAGACATCAATTACTCAAATACTATAAATAAAATCTATAGGAGGTTTTTTTTTTTTTTTTTTTTTTTTTAAACAATTTCTAATGAATAAAGAACTTACTCCCCCCACATCCACTTTTTTCCTCAACCCTTTATCCAGGGGCTGTCAGTAATCTTAAAACATACTACTTTTCTACTTTTAAAACCCTTCATTGACATCTCAGGATAAAAACTGAAGTTTTTGGCTTGCTTTTAGAAGCCCTCTGTTATTTGACCAAACTCACCCATTAGTCTCATTCCCACCACTACCACTCCCTCTAATTTCCCTTACACTCTATCCACACCCAACTTCTCTAACTTCTTCAAATATCCCATAGCTTTTACACTTCTATCCCTTTGTGCATGCTGATACCTCTGCCTAAAATACCAATTTCTGTGTGTTCCAACTGTGAATTCATTCATCCTTCAAGGCTTAATTCAATTGTTATTTGATGAACCCATTTGGAAATACGTCATCACTTCAAGAAGTTAGGTGCCCCCTCCTCCATGTTCCCAAAGCAATGGTAACTTTCCAGGTTACCCCTTTTATTATTGCTGTTATAATTGTTTACAGGTACGTCTTCCCTAGGATCCAGAATGTTCTTCAAAGATTGGGCCCAATTTTGTCATCTTTGCAATCCAACAATGCTTTATACAGTATCTAGCTCACAGAAAACTCAAATATTTTAATTAATCAAACTTTGCATAGAGATATATATCTTGCCTTTAGGAAGTTTAGTACAGATAAAATTCAAGGTTGTTCACTATGTGACACCTACCTGCCTTAAAAGTAAGTCACTACACCTAGCACAGCCTAATTCAAACCACGCCTCAGAAATCTGTTCCTCTTACTTGCCAAGTATTCTTATTTATTTATACACACACACAGACACACAGACATAGACACACACACACCCCAAGGTGCTTCCTGTCTGTCAATGATTTCTCCCTTCTCTGACAGATAAAAATTTTACTCATCCATCAAGGCCAAACCCTAACCCCACTTCTTTGCATAATTCATCCTGATCCACCTTTGGCAAACCAACTGCTTCTTCTCTTTCTAAACAAAAGAAACCAAGTAAGCAAAAACAATCTTGTTAATGTAGATTAACTCTGTGGGTGATGTGCTTTTATTCCATTTCTTCCAGTTTCACTGCCCAGATTTACCTATGTTTTCCCTCCCAGCTGTAACTCAAGTCCCTCAGCTCTCCAAAGAGAACTTTTACTGTCTCAGTTCTCAAGTGTACCTTCCCACTCCAGGCTGCCAGTTCCAAAATTACACTCCCTGCAGCCACCTGATACCCTAGTCAAGCCCTTTCTTGCCTCGCAGGTCCTTCAACCAACAGCTTCATTGAATGTAACTTCATTTCAGGCCCATAGCCCATGATTACGCCAAGAAAGGTTTCACCAATCTCCTTGATACAGGCTTTTCTCCATTTCTCAGTCCTTTTACTATGTTTGGAGAATTCTGTGGTAAATCTTCACTTTCAAAGAGATTCCATTATTACTTAAAACCTAAAATATGTGTTGGAATCTAATTTGAATTCTTTTACTACATTCCAACCTATGTCATCCAGAGTATGCTTGAAAAGTTGCAAGGACAGGAAATCTAAAATCTCCAAAGACTGCTTATTCTATCTTTGTTCATCTCAGTTAATGAGTTATCACTTACAATAAGCTCTGTCTTACACTGCATTGCAATAATTTGTTTACAGATTTGCTTTCCCTTTCACCACTCCCCCCTGCTAGACTTAGACTATGAACACCTCAAGAACAAAGTTTATGTCCTATGTATTTCTCGATCCACAATACTAGGCCTGGCACAGAATAGGTAATCAATAAAGATTTGTTGAATAAACGAATGAATAAACAAAGAAAAAACTTACTTCTGTTAGTACGAAATCCTATATCTTAGAGCTATTCAGAAAAGACCACTATCTCTTCCCCGGACAGAACTTTAAATACCTGAAATACTCTTTCAAGACCCTCCAAATCTATTTTCTCAATGCCAAACATTTCCGGGACCTTCAACTGTACTCACAGAACACAATTTTGTGCTTTCTTGATTACTTCCTTCTAAACTTACTTAACTTAGGGTTTTATACTACTTTCCAATTTTCCTGCAGTCCTCCAACCAGCCCTTTCCTATAGGTTCTCTTTCCTCTTTTTACACTCATTGATCCCCTCAGTGGTCACTTTGTATATCTACACTCACTATAATAATTAACACATTTTTAAACCTATATCATTTTAAACTTTTACAGGAAAACAGATCCAAAATAAGAAACATGCTCAACTTTTCAATAAGGAGAGCAAATATACCTTAATCTTCTAATAGTCTCTGTAAACCAAAGGTTTGGAAGGATGAAAAACCAATGCCTCCAACATGCTGTAATATAAAGCGAGGCATGAGGCCAACTACTATGACAGCTCAGATAGCACCCTTCTATTCATTCTGGACAACAAATGACTACAACAGACAGAGAGAAAGACAGAGTGATCATATTTTACCAATGCCCCAGAGGCTCAGGGAACCTAATAATTTATGAGCAACTAATTATATTGAAGTATTAATTATGAATCAACTGAATGACTCTATAATTAATGCAAGATCACTGTGAGGTTTTTCAAAAGGTAGGGCAATATTTTATTAATTTTTTTTTTAGGAAAAAACACAGAGGTTTATTATTCTCAACACCAGTGGCAGCGGTCTCCATAGGATAGGGGAGTGAGTTCTGTCGATGGGTAGGGATAGGAGGCCCCTCCTTGCCGGTGATGAGCGGGTTCCGCAGGACCACGATAACCGAGTCCCCTCGCAGGAATGTCTTGGAGATGTAGCAGTCTTTGTTGACTGGCTTGGACCTCTTCTTGCCCTTGCCGCTCTTGGGTACCTCAGTCCACATCTCTTTCACGTTCTCCAGCACCATGTTGCAGTGCCTGTTGAAGGCCTTCAAGAACGCAGGAGTTTCTTATTGTTGCTGCAGTTGATGAGCTCTTGGCTATTATTCTTGACGGACTGAGTGAGCACAGAGAGTGGACCCATGTTAAATTCCTCCTCCTCTCGCTTCTGCAGCTCCTGTGGGGTCTTCTCACTCTCGGGTTTGTTAAGGAGGCTCACGTTGGTCACTATGCTCTCGGTTCACTCCTGCTTCCTCCGTGTTGCTCGGTAGGGCAATATTTTAAAAGATGGTTGGAATTAAAGTCAGGAGACCCAGGTTTAAGTCCTGGCTCTGCCATTTATAAGCCATGGCCCCTGTAGAAGTCCCATCACCTATGGCCTGTAATTTGATATTTCTTACTATGCAGTCTCTAGACTTAATACTGGTCAAGAGGCAACCAAGGAGGGGAAGTGATTTGTGCCTCTTTTGAAGCATGCTATAAAAAGCATAAAGATACAGTGCTACAGTAGAAAGAAAGTAAAGGAAACACTTTTCAAGTAGCCACTATGTGTAGGGCACTTTACATACTGATTCAAAGTAGACAGGGATTCAGGGAAGGAATGTGCTCACCAACAACTACCTCTTTCTACTCATTACCTTGGATTCTACAGTCACTGGCATAAAACAGAACCAAGTTAAAGATTTTAAGATGCACCTAACATCAAAGCCAGAGGCGACCTTGGATGTCATCTAACCTGACTGCCTAATGTTACAGTAGGAATACTGAAGTCCAGAGTGCAAGAAGAAATCACCTAAGATCACACAGATATAACTTCTTTATACTGGCAGAAATTTTACTTATCCTTCCCAGCAAAACTCAAACCTCATCTTTTCTTAATTTTTAAGGGTACATAGTAGGTGTATATATTTACGAAGTACATGAGATATTTTAGACACAGGCATGCAATGTGAAATAATCACATCACAGAGAATGGGGTATTCATCCCCTCAGGCATTTATCCTTTGTATTACAAACAATCCAATTATACTCTTTTAGTTATTTTTAAATGTGCAAGTTATTGTTGATTATAGTCACCCTGTTGTGCTATCAAATAGTAGGTCTTATTTATTCTTTCTATTTTTTTGTACCCATTAACCATCCCTGCCTTCCGACTAGCCCTCCACTACCCTTTTCAGCCACTGGTAACCATCCTTCTATTACCTATGTCCATTAGTTCAATTGTTTTAATTTTTAGATCCAACAAATAAGAACATGTGATGTTTGTCTTTCCGTCCCCGGCTTATTTCACTTAAGATAGTGATCTCCAGTTCCATCCATGTTGCTGCAAATGACAGGATCTCATTCTTTCTTGCGACTGTGTACATGCAGCACATTTTCTTTATCCTTTCATCTGTGAATGGACACTGTGATTGCTTTCCAATCTCAGCTGTTGTGAAGAGTGCTGCAACAAACAGGAGTGCAGGTATCTCTTCAATGTCTTTCTTGTGGGTAGACACCCAGAAGTGGGATTGCTCAATCATATGGTAGGTCTATTTTTAGTTGTTTTTTTTTTTTTTTGAATCAGACCTCATCTTTAAACTCTCTGCCAAAGGGTTTTCCAACTATACTGTTCTTGAGGTAATTCTAGCCCCTTTGTGTTCCGCTACTTCCGATTTAGGATTAGTTCAGTCAAATCTCGCCAATGGCAAATATAAAAATATATTAGCACATTTGGGCTGGACTTGACTGACATTTACTAAATGTCTACTATGAGCTAAATACTAGAGAAGATAAATGAATTCTAATTCCTCCAATCAAAAAAATATAAATACAGAATATGTAAGTAAACACATGTGAAAGTTATGTACACCTTTTGCTGCAGTTGCATGTTCTTCATTCAAGTGCAGTTAAAATCAATAAACTTATATGTAAGGTGCTGTGTATGCTAGAAACCAAGAATAGATGAAAGAAGACAGGTAGATAGACAGATAGATAATGAATAAGATACGACTTGACTCTAGAGCCTATCATCATCTAGTTAGCAAGGGGCAGGACCCAGAAAACCATAATGCCAGGCCAATTGTGAATAGTGCTGTAGAACAATACAAAGAGTAAAATGTCCAAACACATAGGAAAGAAAGGTTAAACTGAATTTGAATGATCAGTGAAGTTTCAGAAAAGAGGTGGTAGTAAGAGTAGCAGCTTAAAGAACAAAAAGGTCAGACTAGTGGTCTTTAACTCTAGGCTATTAGAATCTCCTGTGAGCTTTCTTCTTAAAGCTCACTAGTGCCAAAGTTTTACACCAGTGCTGAAGTACTCAGGGAGAAGTATATTAATATCTGCAATTTATTTTCAAATGCATTTTAAGAAATAAGATTAATGAACATAGGGATATAATATACATGTCAATATATAATAGATATGATAAAGTTAGTATATGAAAATGTTAACGGTAGGAGAATCTTGGTGGTGGGTACACAGGTATTCACTATGAGGTTCTTTCAATGTTTGAAATTTTTCCTAACAAAATGTTGAGGGGGAAAACATTAATGCTTGAACTCAACTTCCAGAGTCGTTGATTTAATTGGTCTGGGATAGGTCCAGCCATTGGTATATAGTGCTTGGTCCAAAGAAAAGAGACAATAAATGAGTGAGTGATTTTTCATGGAGAAAGGTGATGCATCTAGAGCACAGAATAACATAAATGTGAGAGTACAGCGTGGCAGATTGCAACATAAAGGACTAAAGTGGGAGACTGGAAAGGTGGGACAGTGCAGATCACAGCAGGTCTTTTATGTTCTGCACCATATACAGCACTAGTCAGAAAAATGGTCCATTCTAAGCAGTTCCAGAACTGTGCAATAAATGCCCCATGTTAAAAATAAAAGATGGGGCTTTTAAATAAACAAGGCTGTGGAGCGATAACAATGAGAAAAGAGGTATTGCCTGGAGGAGGAGACCATCTGCTACCCATGTCCACTGAGGACTCAGTGATGCCTTGGGTTCACAAAATGGGACTAAGCACCAGAGAAGATAAATGAATTCTGGTGCTTAGTCCAAGTCACACAATGAGACCTGGAGTTTAAGGGAGTCCTCTACACTACCTAACAGAGTTGTTAAAATTCTAAGAAACAGTTTCTTCAGAAAACCTCCAGGACTAACCATTTTTACAACTAGGATTTTAGCATTATTTGGGGCTGTTTTTAATAATCACTAACATTAGATCACACTTTGTAGTTTACAGAAAACTTGGAAATCCATTTGGTATCATTTTTCTCATTCATTTGTGTAAATATTTATTCATTACCTAATGTTTGACAAGCTATGCACTTCATGCTGAAGATATAACAGTAAGCAAGTCAGAAGAAGCAGTTTCAGAGATGCTGCCAGTCACTCAGAGTCGTACAGCTAGTGGGCAGTAGAGACAGGAACCTGAAATTAGGTCTGTGTGGTGATAGAACCACTACACTACACTACACTGTTGACTCCAGAGGCAAAGGAATGGACTAGATATGCTCTAATATTATCTCGAGAAGAAGAAATAAAACCTGTTCTATATACTAATCGCACTTCTTACTCCCAACAGCCCAGAGCAGCTGCAACTGGCATGACCAACACTCCATCCAGAACTGGGGAGTACTGTATGCCCTTGACATATGACAATCTGATCTTTAATTAAATTGTGCCAAGAGGTTTTCTTTGGCAGGGGACTGGAATGCTACAGTCTTGAATTTGCTGAGGGATGTCCTTCTAACATGTCAAAGACACTTCCACTATGCAGCCTGGCCACTTGCTCTGGTTTAGCAACAACTGCTACAGCAGCAGGGAGGAAAACTGTTGGCTGTTTCTGAGCTGTTAGGAAAGCTACTTTACTTTCTGATCCTCAGTTTCCTTTTATATAAAACACAAATAAGACCACCTACTTTACAGAGTTATCATGAGAATTAATAAGCATGTATAAAAGCACCTCACATGCTGCCTGACACAAAATAAATGTTCAATAAATATTTGTTCCCTTCCCCCACCTATCTTCCTAGTTTTGTCTCTACTATTCCCTAAACATGTCATTCCAGCTTAGTATGCTTTCATGTTCCTGCCTTTGCCTATGCTGTTTTCTCTGCCTAAAATGTCCCAACTTGTCTACCAAGCAAACTCCTACTCATTCCTCAAGGCCCAACCGGACTTACTTCCTCTATGAAATCTTCACAGAAGCCCCTCACCTCTATCTTTCCCCAAAATTTAACAGATCCCACTACTGCTATTCCTGAAATGTAATAGTATTTTATATGCACTTCTATGCAACAATTTCCAAATTTCATCATATCAACCATAATCCCTGCTTGTTGTCCTCACCAAGTCATGAATAACTCAAGGGAAAAAAACTGAGTTTGTTTAATCTCTATATCCCCAGGGCTAACCCAGTACAGAGCTGGTACACACCTGGTAATTATCCAAGGTTCACTGACTAAGGCAGTCAGGGTTGGCGGGGGAAAAAAAAAGGAGGGGAGCTAAAAGGATCCTGAAGAATCAGCCAGTTTTATTTTTATAAAATAAAAACCTTTATTTTATGGGAACCTGGAACCTACAGGGTTATGCAATTTCCCTAAGATCACTAAATGAAAGAGGGGCAAAAATATGACTAGCTTCTGATTATTCTCTTGAAAACACTCTTTCTACACTAATTATATAATTTGAGACAGAATGAACAAGTGACCATAGCTGGAGGCTTCCTACAATTAGAATAGAATGAGAGACAGCAAAGTGAAGTGGAAAGGGCAGAGAAAGTTGGAGTGAGAGACTGAAGTTCTCTTAGCCTGGCTCTGTACCTCTAACCCTTCCCACCCCCATCCATACCTACACAACTTCCTCACTCCTACCACCCTTGCAGTCACTAGAGTTACTTCCAGAAAACAATAATTATATGTCTTATCCTCTGCCTACCATCTTAGGAAATTCCTGACCTGAAACCCCAATTGAGTTATTGCCGATAATTAAGGCAAAAATTGAAATTTCACCTTCAAACCTCCAAACCTCCCATTGGATGACCTGCAATGATAAAAGTTGAAGTCCTTACAATCTGAGAGCTGGAAGGAATCACAAAGGGGCCACTCCTTCAACCTCTCAGGAAACAATGGAATCTATTGTACTGTCTCCTTGTTGGTTGACCTTCCAGCCAATCTCTGCCTGAACATGTCCTGATTTCCCACATTGCCACATGCTACCTGAATGGAATAGTTTATCTCAAAGTGCCAACAACCATAGCATGAAAATGGAACTCTCCTCCCTCCTCTGAAAGGTTATTAGGACTAAATCAATCAATCCTACAGTTTTCATTTGCTTCTGTATGACAGAAGTAAATGAAACTCTCAACTCCACCCTTTTCTGTAAACCCTTTAACCTGACCAAATTCCCTCCTCCATCCTGACTCAGGAGCCCTTCTACTATTCCCTCGGGAACTTCTCATTTGCTACTGGCTAACACTCCTTTGCTCCTTTACCGTAAAAGAAACCTGGCTTTGCCCAGAAGAGGCTTCTCTAGAAGCCCTTCCAATTGGAGGCTGTTTTCCCTGTCACACCCCACCTATCAGTATTGTCTTTAATTTTCAGTGCCATTTCCAAACCATGTATTTCTCTTCCTCTTATAAAAACCTCTATTTTCCTTTGAGTAGCTTCCACTGCCTGCTATCACATGTCTTTGCAGCCTGCTACTCACTTTCTGGTCACTCCCACTGAAAGGCTTTAGTTCCTGTTTCAGTGTTCTTCTGAACCCCTCTAGTCATCATTCTAGGTGACTTCAACAACCACAATGATGATCGTGTCAACACCCTGGCCACTTCATTTTCTGACCTCCAGTCCAAGTTAGCCATTACTCTCATGATTACACCCAGGACCTTATCACCAAAATGTGCAACAATTCCAATATCTAGAATGAACCATATATACTCCAAATACAACCTCCTATCCATGCAGCTCACTTGCTCAAAAATTTCCACTACAATTCCTAGACTTCAATTTGAGCTCCAATAAACTACCCAGCAGTCCCCTGCCTTTTTTCCTCTCTTTATCTAATCATAGTCCATCAAAATTACTCAAACATCAAAAACCAGCAACCCCTTGCCCTTCCCCCCTTTTCCAAAATTTAACTGGCAAAATCCCAGCTTTGGGATAGTTGAACTCAACTTTCTCCCAACTGTCATTAGACTGAAGCGGCCAAATGTCTGAGAGAACATTACAAAACCCAGTTAACTGCTTTCACTTGAAAGTTATGATTACCTTCTGCTTTGGTTTGAATGTGTCCCCCAAAGTTCAAGTATTGGAAACTTAATCCTCACTGCAAGTGTTGAGAGATGAGATCATTAAAAGGTGATTGGGTCATGTGGATTCTGGCCTCACAAATGGATTACTGTCATTATCAAAGGAGTGGATTAGTTATCAAGAGGGTGGGTTCCTGATCAAAAGGATGAGTTCAGCCCCCTTCCCTTGTTACTCTTGCTTTCTTGCCCTTCCACCTTCCACCATGGAATGACATAGCAAGAAGGCCCTCACCAAATGCAGGTACTTTGGACTTCCCAGCCTCTAGAACTGGAAGAAATACGTTTCTTTTCTTTAGAAATTACCTAGTCTGTGGTATTCTATCATAGCAACACAAAATAGACTGAGACACTTTTCCTACATATGATTATCTTACCTCAAAATGGGAATTCAATTGGATTTCCTACTAACCCTTCCTAGAACTGGAAGAAATACGTTTCTTTCCTTTAGAAATTACCTAGTCTGTGGTATTCTATCATAGCAACACAAAATAGACTGAGACACTTTTCCTACATATGATTATCTTACCTCAAATGGGAATTCAATTGGATTTCCTACTAACCCTTCCCTTTAGCTAATGAGCTTACTTTAAATGAGAAAACAGAAATCTTGGCAGAAGAACTACATCTTCCTACCCCTAAATCTATGTGCCTCCTTGTATCTTCATCTATGTTCTCCTTCTTCCTTCCAGTTACAATGAAGGAGGTGTTCTTCCTCTCATCCAAAGCCAATTCTCTCTCATCCCTGTATTCTTTCACTCCTCATCTGTAATAATCATTTCAGCTACGTCAACATTTCCCTCTCTGTTAGATACATTCAGTCATTCAACAAACATTTATTGAGTATCTACAATGTACCAATACTAATCTAATTAAATAAGAAAGGCCCTGTTCTCATAGAGTTTATGGTCTAGGAAGAGAAGCAAACAGAGAAATAAGCAAATAAATACACACCATCAAGTCCATGTGTATGTTTGAATATTAAGGGGAGGGGCATGGGGGATGGTACATAAAAGAAGATAATCAGGACAGGCTTCTCTGAGAAACGGTTACTTAAGACCTCAATTAAATGAGACAGCAAATCATAGTAATATCTGGAAGAGCATTTTAAGCAGAGGGAGCAACAAGTACAAATGTCTTAGATGAGAATATACTGCGCACACAGAACAGCAAAAAGATTGGTAAGACTAAAGTTGAGTAAACAAAGAGAAAGGTGGTAAGAGACTGAGATCAGAGATGTAGCCAGAGGTCAGATTGTGCAGAACTTTATAGGCCACAATTTGGCTTTCGCAGCAAGTGTGGGAAGACACTGAAGGGTTTTGAGCACTGATCTATGTTTTTAAATAGACCGCTCTAGCAGCAGAGGAGAATAGGCGGCAAGGAAACAATGCAGAAGTGGAGAGACCATTAGGGAGTTATTACAATAATCCAAGTGAGAACTAATGGTGGCTCAGATGACTGGCAATAGGGGGAGAGAAGTAAGTCAAAGGCAGATACATTTTGAAGGTAGAATCAAATGGTTTAAAGACTAGATATAGCATGTAACAAAAAAGGAAAAATTAAGATGATATTTAAATTTCTGGACTGATCTGAGAAATACTGGGTGAGTATAAACAAGCTTTGGTGTCTCCTATTCAAAGACAGAGAGATAGACATAAACACACACACCCACACCCCTCCCCTGACACCCACATCTTCCTTCAAATATCACTTATTTTTCTGCTCCCTTTTGCAGCAAAACTTTTCAAAAGAACTGTCTAAACTATCTCCACTTCCTCCCCTTAGGTTTGCCAGCTAACAATCTACCATTTCATCAAAAGCAGTCTTGTCAAGATTATCAGTTATTCCCATTTTGCCAAATCAAATGCTCATTTTTCTGTCCTCACCTTACTTAGTATCTTTGCAGCATTCAATGTAATTGACCTCTCTTCTCTTTCAAATACTCTACTTTCTGGGCTTCTAGGGAAGAACACTCACTTGGTTTTCCTTCTTTCTGCCTATTCCTATCTCCTTTGCAGAATCCTCCTTCTCCAGCTATCATCCACACATCCAAGGCTTGGAACCTTCCTTGCTCGGAATCTTCCTTCATGATACACTACACTTTCCCCAAGATTATTTCCTCCATTCTCATGGCTTTACATGTTATTCATATACTGATGATGTCCAAGTTTTGGTCTCTAGACCGAACAGCTCTCTTTCAGCCTAAAAACTATCTATTAGACAATTCCACCCGTGTTTCTCATCAGTATCTCAAACCTAACAAAACCAAATGGAACTGCTGGTTTTCACAGCATCATCATGAGTTGTAATATCTGTTTACTTATTGTACATCTTCCTTAATAAATGATAAGCTTTGTAAAGGAGTAATAATAAGCTTTGTAAAAGTATTTACTCTTGCCAAGTCCTATTTAGTTGCCAAGTATACACTGATAAGCACAGCAGACTTACCAGTGTATACTTGGCAACTAAATAGGACTTGGCAAGAGTACACACTCAGGGCCAGGTGCACCTGTAATCCCAGCACTCTGGGAGGCTGAGGTGGGTGGATCACTTGAGCTCAGGAGTTTGAGGCCAGCCTAGGCAATGCGGTAAAACCCTGTCTCTACAAAAAATACAAAAGCTAGCCAGGTGTGGTGGCACACACCACCGGTAGGTAGTCCCAGCTACTCTGGAGGCTGAGGTGGGAGGACTGCTTGAGCCAAAAGGTCAAGGCTTAAGTAAGTAAGCTGAGATTGTGCCACTACACTCCAGGCTGGGCAACAGAGTGAGACCCTATTTCGAAGGAAATAAAAGAGCAGATAACCAGTATCAACATCAATTTACTAGACCCTGTCTCTGTCCTCTAAAGTCTCACAGACTACTGGGAAAGGCAGATATTAACCACAATAACAACACAAAATGATAACTGCCATTATTGAGTGGTGACAGGAAAGACATAGGTGCTGCATGAATCCGGAAGAGGGGGCCTTAGGAGTCAAGGGGCTTGTGGAGTAAGTATAGCTATTAAGTGCCTACTATATAATTATTTTTCTTTTTTTATATGATTATTTTTAAGCTTTATAATAATTCTTCAAAGTAGGTATAAATATCTTCCATTTTTATATATGAAGCTTAAAAAGATTAAAAATCAGGTAACCAGTAAGTGGTAGAACCAGGATTTGAACTGAAGTCAATCTACTTTTAAGTGCCCCCTCCCCGTTTTTTTTGTTACATCATAAGAAGTCATTAAAATATCTTTTATAATTGCCACCTACTATCTGTTTGACCTTAAATAAGGCACATACTTCGTGGTCTTTGACCATGAAGCTCAATTACTAGTCCCTAAAGCCCTATCTACCCCACTCCTTTTCCATTACTCATTGAGGATTGAGGCTCAATCCTCTCCCATTAGTCTGTGAGTTTTTTGAGGGCAGAGAAAGGGTCTAGTAAATCTTGGTGTCTATACTGAGTGCCTACTCTTGCCTGTCAGTGGCAACTCTAGGCTTTCAGGCTATAGCATCTGAGCATTTTTTCACAGCTTGAAAATGCATTCGGGAACAACCACAATAACATCTATATAGCACTTTATAAAGCATTTTCACACATTCATTATTTCATCTGATCCTCACCAACCCTATGAGGCATTAAATCCCTATCCTACAGAGGCCAGTGGAAGTAAAAATGCCTAGCCTAGCTGCATCTGATCTCTGAAGTCTACAGCCTGCCAGAAATTGAATTTAAGAAAATGGAGCAGGAAAGAAGGGAAGGAAGAGATCAAATGACTCACAGAGGGAGCTCAGCACATAGTCACCCAAGTGGCCTCAAGCCAGAAGTTAACAGGGAAGAAGTCTTTTCCCTTCCAAGGTAATGAGTGTTTGTTTGGCCATGGCACAGAGACCTACCACATGGGATTGTTCTTTTTTTCATGTCAGCAGTACCTACAGTCTAGTCCCAAAAGTAGGCAGAAAAGAAGATATAGGAGAATTCTTTGTACACTGTATGTATACACAAACTCAGGAGATAACAGAGTATAAGAGAATAGATATCACCTTTAGAGAAGACTTAAGTTTAGGTCCTAGCTCTGTCTTGCTAAATCAAAAGTGCCTTCTTCTGCATTATCACAGCCCCTTGTAGCTTCCTTCTACAATACTTACCACATGAGCTTCCATATTCCTTGACCTGCATTTGAGGGCAGCAACTGAGTCCAATTTCAATTTTCGTATCCCTAGGAACCTAGTACAATAACTAGCTTAGAATAGATGGTTCAGAGATATTTGATAATGGATGGATGCAATATTCAAAGCTTTTTGTATATATATATACATTCCACATTCTGGTGTAGACAGTGAGTGCCAATAAAACAGCAACCTTGTCATTCTCATCTCTGCTTTCCCTCTATTTCCCCCACTTTAAGGACACTGCTCACAAAAATTTTGTTGATTAACAAAGTGAAAAGACAACCCACAAAATGGGAGAAAATATTTGTAGGCTATCCATCTGACAAAGATTAATAACCCGAATACATAAGAAGCTCAAACAACTTAATAGCAAAAAAACAAGTAACTCAATTTTAAAACAGGCAAAGATATGAATGGGCATTTTTCAAAACAAGACATACAAATAGCCAACAGGTACATGAAAAAAATGCTCAACATCACTAACCATCAGAGAAATGCAAATCAAAACCACAATGTGATATCATCTCACTCCAATAGAAATGGCTTATATCAAAAAGACAGGCAGAGGCTGGGCATGGTGGCTCACACCTGTAATCTCAATACTTTGGGAGGCCAAGGCAGGCAGATCACTTGAGCCCAGGAATTCATGACCAGCCTACGCAACATAGGAAGACCACACGTCTAAGAAAAAAATTTATTTTTTTTAAATTAACTAGGCATGATGGCATGTGCCTGCAGTCTCAACTACTTGAGAGGCTAAGGTAGGAGAATTGCTTCAGCCTGGGAGGTTGTAGCTGCAGGAGGCCATGATTGTGCCACAGCACTCCAGCCTGGGCAACAGAGCAAGACCCTGTCTCAAAAAAAAGAAAGAAAAAGACAGGCAATAGTAGATGATGGCAAAGATGGACAGAAAGAAGAACCCTCATATGCTGTCGGTGAAAATGTGAATTAGTAGAGCCATTATGGAGAATATGGAAGTTCCTAAAAAACTAAAAACAGAGCTACCATATGATTCAGCAAATCCACTATTGGGTATATATCTAAAAGAAAGGAAATCAATATATGAAGGAGATATCACACTCCCATAAATACTGTGGCACTATTCATAACAGCTAAAATGAAAATGTGTGTGTGTGTGTGTGTGTATTATATATATAACACAATGGACTATTATTCAGCCATAAAAAAGAATGAAATCCTGTCATTTTCAGCAACATAGATGACATTGGAGGCCATTTTGTCAGGTACAGGAAGACAAATATCACATGTTGTCACTCATATGTGGGAGGTAAAAAAGTGCATCTCATGATGATAGAGTAGACTGGTGGTTACCAAAGGCCAGGAAAGGGAGTGGTGAGGATGAAGAAGGAAAAAAGGATATAAATGTCCTTATTGAAACAGAACTGTACACTTAAAATATGATAAACATGGTAAATTCTTTCCAATTTTTTAACTAAAAAAAATTTGCTGAGTAGGAATCAGTCCAAAAAGCCAGTCATCAAAGGGGAAGATAATTAATCTATATACTCCCCTTTCCCAGACTATAATCTTTCTCTTTCTACACACACCCTGACCCCAAATAACCCCTATCTTGTCCAGGCCACCCTCTTCTTCAAAGAGCACTGTCTTCTCCCCCAGGCCTCCTCCTCCTCCTCCTGTCCCTCTAACCCATCTCTGCTATCCTCCCTCTTCTTCCCTGGGCTACCTCTTTTTCTCCAGATCAGCACTACCTCACAGCTGCCAGAGTCTCTGGTCCTCCCAGTCATTCATCTCACTAAAGGGAACTTGAACCTCTGCCCAACACTACTTGACATTCTTGCTCTCCTCCCACTCAAGCCCCCCATTTCCCATCTTGCTTATTCTCTACTGCCTACCTGCTGCTCCACCACCACCAGAAAAGAAGACAGGAAACAAATGCAGGAAGAAGGATTGCTTGTTGGCAGGCCCGAGGCAAGGCATAGAGGCAGTAAGGACAGAGAATGGTACTTGGGGAAGACAGAATTTGGAGGTAAAAGCTAGAAGCAAGTGAGTTAGGTAGAAAACAATGTTTGGACCTCACAAACACAGCAGAAGGTCCCTACAAACCAGTGACCTACTAATAATGAGAAAGCTTAACCAAAAAAATTAAGAAAAGAGAAAAAAGCCTAATCGAGAGAAGGAGGATCCGAGAGAAGGAAGGAAAGACTGGCTACAGAGGGGGAGAAATAAGAAAGGAGAAGAGGAAGGGTGAAGAGAGGGTGGGAGAAAAGGTAGGCAGGGGGCAGGGCTAAGACAGGAAAAATCATCAGGAGGAGAAAATAGAAAAGTAAGGAGAGGAAGAAGACGTACAGTCATGAAAAAACGGTGGGGAGGAAAGAGGTCCAAAATAAAGCAGGTTATTATCAGGCCTGACATGAGCTTCTTGGTGCCAGATAATAAAGAAGGAAGGAATTATAGTGATTAAGATATTACCACAGCCAGGTCTGTCATTAACTTAGCAGAATAAGGAAGGAGCTCCAGAGAAGAGAGTCTAGTTTAAAGCAACTTTATACCTAAGGACAGAAAAACTGGCCAGTTTAGAACCATTAACATACCTTGACGTTCCACTTCCCAACCCTACCTCCCTATACCTAACACACCTACACACCACCCGAAAATAAGCATTAGCTTCTCAGTCTCTGCCTTGCCTCTGAAGAACCAGCAAGGTGCCATTCAAAAGGCTGGCTTCCCAGTTCTCCTCTCTCCTACAGTGTTGAGGGGGACATCTCTGGAGCCCATTTTAGCATTTTAAACCAGCTCACCTTTCCAAAAGATGGTCTGACGGCCTGGAAAGCCAGAGTAACAAACAATTTCAAGTCCTTCACTGCACAGATAAGGCAACGGAATGGGATGTCTGAATAGGACCAGTCCTCCCAGGTCTCCTGTCTCCCAGTTCACTCAACCTCTTAACCGAGAAAAGCCCCACAGTCCCAGCAGGCTAGCAGCTAAGCCAAGACAGAGGAAAGCATCACCTTGGCCACCAAGCAAAAGGGGGCTTGCAAAGGAGCAGAGTTCCTGAGGCAGAGCAGTTCCCCAAAGCCGCAGCTTCCCCTTCACACCCTTCCCTGAGCAGAGCTCCGGTTCCAGGGCAGGCCTAGCCCTGGGTGGGCTCATCTGAAGGTTCCACACCCTCAGCCCCTTCTCTCATTTAGGGTCCTTTAAGAGCAAAGTAAGATACCCCTCAAAATCTACTGAACCCCGTGTCACCACTCTCCGAAGGCCGGCGGAGATTCCCCCACAACCCGGCCCAGCTAGGCAAGCCCCACGGAGGGCCAGCATTACCTGGTGGGGAAGGCTGGCCCCGGCATCTCTGGCGATTGTTTCTGTCGCAGAACCGCACCTCTCCCTGCCCAGCCGGGCTCCCGCAAGGCCCCGGCTCCAACGGCTCAGCTCGATTCAGCCGGGCCGGGTCGGGCTGGGCTGGGCTGGGCTCCTGGCAGCTCAGCCGCCAGCTCCCGAGGTGCAGCACGCTCGCGCCCTCGCAGGGCGGCAGCGAAGGCGCCGTGTCGGGGTTGGTGAAACAGAAGGGGCGGGGGAAGAAAGGAGGGAAGGAGGCGGGAGGAAGCCGCGCGCTTCTCGTTTTCTGCAAAGCAGCGCTAAGGGCGGGGAGAGGGCTATCTTCCCACACCCAGCCTCCAGCAAGAGGTAATTTCTCTCCAGGGCCAGGTTTTCCAGGGCTTGTCAGAGTCCTGCCTGAGCTCCAGAGTCAAGGAATGCAACCAGTGCTCCTCTGCACTTTAGTTTCTACAGCTGGGTATAGAGGAGTCTCTTCTAGGATTCCTCAGGTCAGACCTAGGATTCAGATTAGGCCTCAGAAAAAGAAATACACTTTCTCCCTCCCTCAACGTGCCAGGTTCTAATTCTAATGCTCCAGGAAGAGCTAGGTGGGCCCTTGTAGCTGCTTCTAAGCAATGAAAGCTCAGCAGCAGCTACATCATCATTATCATCATCATCATCATCATCATTATTATTTTGAGACACAGTCTTGCTGTGTACCCAGGCTCGAGTGCAGTGGCTGGATCTTGGCTCACTGCAGCCTCGACCTCCCTGGGGTCAGATGATCCTCCTGCCTCAGACTCCCAAGTAGCTGGACTACAGGTGCCCACCACACACCCGGTTATTTTTGTATTTTTTGTACAGTTGGGTCTACCATGTTGCCCAGGCTGGTCTCAAACTCCTGTTCTCAAGCAATCCCCCTGCCTCGGCCTCCCAAACTATGGACTACAGGCATGAGCCACCACACCTGGCCACTGCTATCATTTATTAAGAACTATTGTGTACCAGGTACTTTATAAATTCTATGTCTCTCTCAAAACAACCTTATAAGGTAGGCACTATACCAATTCATGTATGTCAAAACGGAAGTCCAGGGAAAATGTGGGTTCATACAATAAGTATTTTTTAACCAACTATTGTGTATCAGGCATTGTGAAGGAATCTGAGCTGAACAACACATTATAGAAACCAACATGGTCCGGACTAGTAGTGCCTCTAGTAGTGCCTCCCAATTACTGAAACAATAAAACACACCTTCATGAATTTGCAAATGCTCCCTAGGAGGTAGTATTACCTCACTCCTCCCCCTCCCAAACCCTGCTCTTAAGAGACACGACAGAAGTCAGATTATGTGGTGTTTCTTTCGGGTCATAATTAGAAGTTAGGCTTTTGTCACAAGTTTTAGAAGTGGGAAGGCTCTGGAAGGTCTGAAAGCAGAATGACAAATTCTAACTTACATTTTTTAAAAGATCACTGGCTGTTTAGTGGAGAAACGGGGTAGGAGTGGAAATAAGAAAACAAGTTAATAAATTCTCTCAGAGATTCAGGCAACTGAAAATGGTAATGATTTAGACTAACACATTGTAAGATAACATAAAAAGAAGCAAGCATATTTTCTAGACATTTAGAAGCAGCAGCAGAACTTGGTGGAAAACAGAATACGATGGGTGAAAGAAGTCAGTGACTTCCCCAAGACCACATATCTGGTAAGTGCTCAGCGCTCCTGTCCCTGGTCTAACTTCTAAGCCAATGTTTACTTATTTCTCTTATTTATTTCTCTCTGCCATACTATGTACAAGAGACCACTGTTAGTCATCTCTGTATCAATTGCTGTATCCCTCTTTCAACTGCCAACAAAGAGCAGGTAACCAGCATTAAGCCTGAAGAATGAATTAAGTGTGCTAGAGAAATTTTATGGTATTTATTCATTTTCCCTGACAGATGTCTACACCTCCATTCAATGTGCCTAAATTAGTCTAATTGCAGTGGATGTAAGGAAAGAACTCCATGAAGAAAGAATGAAACTGCCTCTTCTGTTAAGCATCATTCGCCCTTCCCAGGCCCTAAACACTCATGCTGTTCCAACTAACAGAAGTCCCAAATTTGATAGAAAAGACAGAGATTTTACTGAGGATACCCACATTAAAGAATGAATTGGTCAGCCAGGCATGGTGACTCAGCCTGTAATCCCACTACTTTGGGAGGCCGAGGTGGTGGATCACTGGAAGTCAGGAGTTCAAGACCAGCCTGGCCAACATGGTGAAACCCCATCTCTACTGATAATACAAAAAATTAGCTGAGTGTGGTGGTGGGCACCTGTAATCCCAGCTACTCGGGAGGCTGAGGCAGGAGAATCCCTTGAAGCTGGGAGGCAGAGGTTGCAGTGAGCCGAGATCACACTATTGGACTCTAGCCTGGGCAACAAGAGCGAAACTCCATTTATTAAAAAAAAAAAGAAGGCCGGGTGCAGTGGCTCACGCCTATAATCCCAGCACTTTGGGAGGCCAAGGTGGGAGGATCATGAGGTCAAGAGATCGAGACCATCCAGGTCAACATGGTGAAACCCCGTCTCTACTAAAAATACAAAAATTAGCTGGGCATGGTGGCATGCACCTGTAGTCCCAGCTACTCGGGAGGCTGAGGCAGGAGAATTGCTTGAACTCAGGAGGCGGAGGTTGTGGTGAGCCGAGATTGCACCATTGCACTGCAGCCTGGGTAACAAGAGCGAAACTGTCTCGAAAGAAGGAGGGAGGGAGGGAGGGAGAGAGGGAGGGAGGGAAGGAAGGAAGGAAGGAAGGAGAAAAAGAGAGAAAGAAGGAAAGGAAAGAGAGAAAGAAGGAAAGGAAAGAGAGAAAGAAAGAAAGAAGGAGAGAATGAGAGAAAGAGGAAAAGAAAGGAAAGGAAAGGAAAAGAATTGGTCAGTAATAGAGACCGGAAGACTTGCAGTAGTCTGAGAATTCAGCTTCAAAGTCATTTTAAGATTTATTTTTAACCCCACAACCTGTCCTTCATCCCAATTTACGCAGGGTGAATGAGAGCCAGAGTAGTTCTCTTAGACACAGCTTTTCAAACTAATAATCAATAATCATAGCATCTTATCTTACTCAACTTCCCACCCCATGCAGCATCCTCTTATAGATTGTCTTCCAGGCTTTTCTGAAATATATGCAGGAACAAGCAGCTCACTTTCCACTAGCACTATGAGGCAGTGTTTCCTCACATTCAGCCAGGTGCCTCTCTGTAAATTTCCAATTCTGCTCCAGGAGCAACATCCTCCAGGGCAGGTCACATTAAAGGCTTTCAACTATGTATGTTGAAATAGATACATACATATAAAAGATAAATGCTTCCCGTTTTTTTAGTCATTTGTTCATTCAACAACTATTTAAGCATCTTGTATAAGTCACTGGGGATAGACACATCAGTGAACAGAACCACATCTACAAGGAGTTAATAATTTTATGATTTAGAATGGTGGTTTTCAATTCTCCCTGTCCACCAGAATAACCTGGGAAGCTTTAAATATATATTTACATATATATTATTTTAATTATTTTAATTAAAGTCGCAGCACAGATTCTGAGTCGATTAGTCTGGGATGTGACGTAGGCAATATATTTTTATAGATATAACTATACTGTTATCTATTGGAAGACTGACTTACTATAAAGCTACAGTGATAATGACAATGTGGTATTGTGAAAAAACAGACAAATAGATCACTGGAATTGAAGTAAATAACCCAAAATAGACCCATACAAATGTGGTCAACTAACTGTCAAAGAGAAAAGGAAATGCAACAAAGAAAGGACAGTCTTTTCAATAAATTGTGCTAGAACTAGACATCCACATCCAAAAAAAAAAAAAAAATGAAGCTAGACACAGACTTCATGCTTTTCACAAAAATTAATTCAAAATGGATCACAGACCATTGCATTTGCAAAATGCAAAACTATAAAATGTCTAAAATATAATGTAGGGGAAAATCTAGATGGCCTTGGGTTTGGCAATGACTTTTTTAGGTACAGCCCCAAAAGCAAGATCCATGCAAGACAAAATTGACACGTTAGACCTGATTGAAATTGAAAACTTCTGTTCTGCAAAAGACAGTGTTAAGAGAATGAAGAAAGAAGCCACAGACTGGGAGAAAACACATCTAATAAAAGGCTTATATCAAAATATACATAGAACTCTTAAAATTCGATAATAGGGTCGGGTGTGGTGGCTCACGCCTGTAATCCCAGCATTTAGGGAGGCCGAGGCAGGCAGATCACAAGGTCAGGAGATTGAGACCATCCTGGCCAACATGGTAAAACCTCTTATCTATTAAAAATACAAAAATTAGCTAGGCATGGTGATGTGTGCCTGTAATCCCAGCTACTCAGGAGACTGAGGCAGGAGAATCACTTGAACCCAGGAGGTGAAGGTTGCAGTGAGCTGAGATTGCGCCACTGCACTCCAGCCTGGGCGACAGAGAGAGACTCTGTCTCAAAAAACAACGACAACCACTTTAAAAAAAAAAAAAAAAGAAAAAACAGGGCAAAAGATCTGAATAGACACCTCACCAAGGAAGATATACACATGACAAATAAGCATATGAAAAGATGCTCAGCATCTTATATCATTAGAGAATTGCAAATTAAAGCAACAATGAGATATTACTACACATCTATTAGAATGGCTAAAATCCAAAACACTGATAACATCAAATGGTGGTAAGGATATGCAGCGACAGGAACTCTCATTCATTACTGGTGGGAATGCAAAATAGTACAACCACTTTGATAGACAGTTTAGGAGTTTCTTACAAACCCAAATACAGTTATGTGTCACTTAATGACAGGTATACATTCTGCGAAATGTGTCATTAGGTGATTTCATTGTTATGTGAACATCACAGAGTGTACACATAGAAACCTAGATGGTACAGCCTACTATAATACTAGGCTATACGGTCTAGCCTACTGCTCTGAGACTACAAACCTGTATAGCTTGTTACTGTACTGAATACTAGGCAACTGTAACACAATAGTATTTGTGTATCTAAACCTACATAAACATAGAAAAAGTACAGTAAAAATAGGCCATAAAAGATTTTTTTTTAAAAACGTGCATCTGTAAAGGGCATTTACCATAAATGTAACTTGCAGAACTGGAAGTTTCTCTGGGTGAGTCAGTGAGTGAGCGGTAAGTGAATGGGAAGGCCTAGGACATTATTGTACACTACTGTAGACTTTATAAACAGTATATATTTAGGCTGCACTAAACTTAAAATTTTTTTCTTTCTTCAATAATAAATTAACCTTAGCTTCCTGTAAATTTTTACTTTATAAACTTTTAATTTTTAAAAAACGTTTTGACTCTATTATAGTAACACTTGGCTTAAGATACAAGCACATTGTACAGCTGTACAAAATATTTTCTTTATAGCTTTATTCTATATGCTTTTTTGTATTCTTAAAACATTTTTATTATCATTATTATTATTATTTGAGACAGAGTCTCACTTCATCACCCAGGCAGGAGTGCAGTGGTGTTATCTCGGCTCACTGCAACCTCCACCTTCCAGGTTCAAGCAATTATCGTGCCTCAGCCTCCCCGGTAGCTGGAATTACAGGCGTGCACCACGCCCAGCTAATTTTTGTATTTTTATTAGAGATGAGATTTCACGATGTTGTCCAGGCTGGTCTCCAATTCCTAAGCTCAAGCTATTCGCTTGTCTTGACCTACCAAAGTGCTAGCATTACAGGTGTGAGCCACTGTACCCATCTATTTTTATTTTTTACCTTTTAAACTTTTCGTTAAAAACTAACACACAAACATACATTTTAGCCTAGGCCTACGCAGGATCAGGACTGCCAATGTTAGTGTCTTCCACCTCCACATCTTACCCCACAGGAAGCTCTTTAGGGGCAATAACATGCATGGAGCTGTCATCTCTTATGGTAACAATGACTTCCTCTGGAAGACCTTCCAAAGGACTTGCCTGAGGCTGTTTTACAGTTAACTTTTTTTTTTTTTTACTAAGTAGGAATATACTCTAAACTAACAACAAAAAGCACAGCCAATATATAAACCAGCAACACAGTCATTTATCATTATCAAGCATAATATACTATATATAATTATGTGTTCTATACTTTTATATGACTGGGAGCACAGTAGGCTTGTTTACACCAGCATCTCCACAAACATGAGTAATGTATTGCATTAATGCGATGATGGCTATATCATATATGTGGTCCATTACTGACTGAAACATCATATTGTGTGCTTATTATAGCATTCCTAGGTATTTACCCAAATGAGTTGAAAACTATGTTCACACAAAAACCTGCTGATGAATGTTTATTGTAGTTTTATTCAGAATTGCTAAAAACTGGAAGTGACCGAGATGTCCTTCAAGATTTAATGAATAAACTGTGGTATGTTATACAATGGATTATTATTCAGTAAAAAAAGAAATGAACTATCAATCCACAAAAAGACATGGAAGAACCTGAAATGTAGATTTCTAAGTAAAAGAAACCAGTCTGAAAAGGCTGATTCCAACTACATGATATTCGGAAAAACGCAAAACTATAGAAATAGTAAAATGGTAAGTGGCTGCCAGGGATTTGAAAGGCTGGGGTTAGTGGTTAAGGAATAAATAGGTGAAGCATAGGGCATTTTTAGGGTATGAAACTATTCTGCATGATACTATAATGGTGGATACACACAATACTATGCATTTGTCAAAACCTATAGAACTACACAACACAAAGAGTAAGCCCTAATGTAAACTATGTACTTTAGTCAATAATAATGTATCAATATTGGTTCATCAACTGTACATTAATGAGATGGTGATAATAGAGGAAACCGGGAAAGAGAGATTCTGCATTTTCTTTTCTATTTTTTTAAGACACAGTTTCACTTTTGTTGCCAAGGCAGAAGTGCAATAGCACAATCTCGGCTCGCTGCAACTTCCGCCTCCCAGGTTCACGCAATTCTTTGTGCCTTGGCCTCCGAGTAGCTAGGATTACAGGCACATGCCATCACACCTGGCTAATTTTTTGTACTTTTAGTAGAGACAGGTTTTCATCATGTTGGCCAGACAGGTCTCGAACTCCTGACCTCAGGTGATTTTCCCGCCTCAGCCTCCCAAAGTGCTGGGTTTACAGGCGTGAGCCACTGCGCCCGGCCAGTTCTGCATTTTCTACACAATTTTTCTAAAAACCTAAAACTGCTCTAAAAAATAAAGTCTATTAAAATAAAAAAGAAAAAGAAAAGTATCAGGAAAAAAAGAGAAAGAAACAAAGACATACAAGATAAAGCTCATCTCCTTTTTATTAGATTGATTAGACATAAAATTACTCTGACAAATTGCTATAAAGATTTCTAAGTACTCTCAATTTCTATGCTTATCTCATTGTAGCCTGGGAACAGTTCAGACTATACTTTCAGTAGTGATGATCTAGAGCACCCTCTACTAAACAGAGCCCTGTTTGCAATGATCCTCTTATTGCCTGGTACCCTGAGGGGAACATGATACTCTGAGTGCAGTCTGTCCCCTGCAAAACATAGTGGAACTATCACCTCCTTTAACTGTACTTAATATTTCCAATAATTCAGTCCAAAGTTGCATTAGATTTTTATCTACTGCAATGCCTTTGGCTGACATTGAGCTTCGGCAGCCAAAACCACCATTTTCATAAGAATAGCATCACGCTAAGTCTCCTCCAGCCTGCCCATATGTTGCCATTTCTTTGAGAGTTAAAATGCAGAACTTCACTGTCTTCCTCTTAAATTTTATCTTGCTGGCTTCAGCCTATCCTTTCAGAGAGTTCACTCTCTACCATCTAAATATTAGTTTTCTCTTTCAGTTTTTGTCTCCTACAAAGCTGATAGGTATGCCATCTCTTAAAAGATTTTTCAAACATCTATCATGTGCTCTTGCCTGTTCCAGGTTTTGAGGATTAAAGATGACCTAGAAATGGCCTATTTCTCCAGGAAATCACCACTAACAGGGGAAGTTGGCAAATATAAAACTAAAAAGTGCTGCACTAGAAAAATGACTGAACAAAATAAATGAGATCAGGTAGACGAAGCACCAAAACATCTATGAACAGTATTAGGCAAAACCACTAATATCTTCAGCAGGAAGGATAAAATTCAGACATCTTCTATTTTAGATTTCAGTTATGAAAAACCAAATGCTGGTTTGGTTAACTAGCTGGCTCATATGCTGTCTCTCTCTCTTTCAATGGTGGGTGCTGCTATGGGAAACTTGGCTAAGTTTAGTTCCCTCTGATGAAACACAATACTTATAAAATTGAGGCATATTGGTAAGATGCCAGCAGTTTTATTTATTACTGACAGAATCAAATGAGGTAAAAGCAACTTTAGAGATGATGCTGTATATTCAAAGAAATTAAATCTTGGAGATCTCAAATGACTTGCTGAGTTTACACAAGTTAGCAGTTAACATGTTTTAAGTACAATAACTCCTTTCATTTAAATAGTCCTCTGGTTTTCAAAGCAAATAATTAACAAATTATTCTTATAACCTTTGGCCAGCAATGTTATGTCTCTGTAGTCATCTTAAGCCTAACCAGGCCTTAAGTCATTTATCTCTCATCTGTAGGCATATGAGTTTGCAAATCCTGCTAACTCTACTGTAAAAGCTGATGTTCAATATTAATTCAAAAATTTGGTTTTGTTTAGAGACTACAGCTTTTAATCTAATGGCTTATAACTGATGCTAGTGTGACTGAAGTGCCTAAAGGATTTGAAAATGATTGTTTTTATTGGGTTCTTTTGTAACCACAAATAACTTTTAAAACAATATATGTACTAAATGAAAATTATAAATCTCCCAACACAACCAGTTAAATGTACAAGGAATGATCATCATCAGTCAACAATGATGATGTTGGATTTAAAACAACATCTGAGAGGGATCCAAGATGGCCGAGTAGGAGCAGCTCTGGACTGCAGCTCCCAGCAAGAGGGTGGAGGGTGAGTGGTAGCCACATTTCCAGATGGATTTTTATTCCCCACAGAGCAGGAAATTCCCAGGCAGAGGAGCGCCACGGGTCTCCAGTGTGGCTGCTTCGGCTGGCGCGGCAGGTCTCTACACCAAAACTCACACAGGTCCGGGTGCCATTTCAGCTGGCAACTGGAGTACCTGGGAGACAGAGTCACCCATTTAACTGATAAAAAGGGGACTGAAACAGGTAGCCAGGCCAGGAGATTCCCAGGCAAAAAAGCACCTCAAGTCTCTAGCGCAGTTGTTTCAGCCGGTGCAGTGGGTCTCTGCACAAGAACTCACACAAATCTGGGCACCATTTCATCTAGTGACTGGAATGCCTGGGAGACAGAGTCACCCATTTAACTGAGAAAAAAGGGGTCTGAGTCAGGGAGCCAGGTGATCAGGCTCGGCCGGTCCCACCCCCACAAAGACCAGGAATCTGAAACGCTCTGGATTGAGAGAGTCACAGCAAGCACAGCTGAACCTGGGACAGTAAAGCTCTGTGGGAGAGTGGCGTCCGCCATTACCAAGGCAGTTCACCATTACCGAGGTAGTCTGCCATTGCTGAAGCGGTCCACCATGGCCGAGGCAATCCGCCATTACTGAAGCAGCCCGCCATTGCCGAGGCACTCTGCCACTGCAGAGAGTCTGCCATTACAGAGGCGGGCCACTATTGCCAAGGCATTCTAACTAGACCCCTATAAACAGGACTGCAGGGAAGTTTCCACAGCAGCTGGGCGGAGCCCACAGCAGCTCAGCAATGCCTCTGCTGGCAGGCTGTGACTAGGCTGCCTCCTCACTGGACAGAGCATCCCTGAAAAAAGAGAGCAGCACGACAGAAACTTACAAATAAAGCCCTACCATCCCGGAACAGAGCACCTGGGAAAAAAAAGGAGTTTATGAGTTCTGCTGCAGCAGACTTAAATGTACCTGCCCAACAGCTCTGAACAAAACAACGGAGCTCACAGCTCAGCATCTGAGCTCCTATAAAGGACGTACTGTGTCCTCAAGCAGCTCCCTGACCCCTGTATATACAAAGAGTCACCTCAAAAAGGAGAGCTTAGACTGACATCTGGCGGGTATCCTTCTGGGACAAAGTAGCAGAAGAAACTGGCAGCAAACCTTACTGTTCTGCAGCCCCTGCAGGTGATTCCCAGGCAAGCAGCATCTGGAGTAGACCTCCAGCAGTCCTACAGCAGAGGGGCCTCACTGTTAGAAGGAAAACTAAGAAAGAGAATGAAATAACTTCATCTTCATCAAACAGGATGTCCACTCAGAGACCTCATCTGAAAGTCACCAACTACAAAGACCACAGGTAAATAAATCCACAAAGATGGGAAGAAACCAGCACAAAAAAGGATGAAAACACCCAAAACCAGAACACCTCCCCTCCTCCAAGGGATCACAACTCCTCACCAGCAAGGGAACAAGGCTGGATGGAGAATGAGTCTGATGAATTGACAGAAACAGGCTTCAGAAGGTGAGTAATAAGAAACTTCTCTGAGCTAAAAGAACATGTTCTAACCCAATGCAAAGAAACCAAGAACCCTGAAAAAAGGTTAGACAAAACGCTAATGAGAATAAACAGCTTAGAGAGGAATATAAATGAATTGATGGAGCTGAAAAACACAAGAACTTCACAAAGCATAAACAAGTTTCAATAGCTGAATTGACCAAGCAGAAGAAAGAATACCAGAGGTCGTAGATCAAGTCTATGAAATAAAATGAGAAGGCAAGATTAGAGAAAAAAGAGTAAAAAGAAACAAAGCCTCCAAGAAATATGGGATTATGTGAAAAGACCTAATCTACGTTTGATAGGTGTACCTGAATGTGACAGAGAGAATGAATCCAAGCTGGGAAACACTCTTCAGGAT